>BPLS01025992.1:0-22905 GCA_019656275.1 Rhododendron kiyosumense
CAAAAGTAAAACACAACATTAGGTTTCCCGTTGTATATATATTATACCTGTGCAAGATGCTAGAGGTTGCACGTACGAAATTTATTGACAGTAATTATCGAAGAAATTATAAGCCATGATACTTATTAGGACATAATGAAAGCAGAAAACAGCTTTGTGGGAAGGGAAATTTTATAAACATTAAGACTATAAATTATTGCAACGATTTTATACTACGAATGTAGACATGGAGAGTTGGAATTGTTCTCGAAACTTGTTAAGCATGTCCTACTATGCTAATCATATGAATAGGTTGTTTGAACTGATTTGCTCTTTGGGAGGAGAAGGGGTATTATTTAATTTTTAGCTACTTCTTTTTTAGCTTTTTATCATAATTTAGTACCTTAAATCTTTTTTCATGACGAAAGGAATAAGAAATATATAAAAATTTAGACTCATATTGAAAAAATTCATCTAAGACGGCGCTAATTAAATACACAAAAGATTGTATTTTTTTCATTTTTCGATCTTTTTTCTTCTTTAGTGAACTTTTTTCGATTTTGATTCATACTTTACCTTTTCCGATTACTTCCTTCTAGACGAATGATTAATCCAAAAATTTGGCCCAAATCCAAAGAAAATTAAGAGAAATAATCCAGGAAGACTCGATTAAAAAAATAAACAAAATCAGGTCAGAGGCCGTATCGTTAATATTACTTCATACGTTCCATATTGAGGTACCATTTCAACTTTTTTCTGTTATTTTTATCTTATTTATATCTCTTAATTTATAATATTTTTTTATAATTTTTAAATTTTTGTATAATAAAACTAATTGAGTTCTATCAAATAAGATCCATAAATTAGATATGTTTAGCATTATAAATTGAAAGATATAAAAAATTTCTTAAAATGTTTGGAATAGTAACATGGACACTCAATATGGAACAGAGGGAGTATAATAATTCTTTAATAATAGCAAGTGACATGATTATGTTTGGGCTAGGCAGTCAGAGAAGAAAGAAAAATAGCAGAATAGTAACCAAACTTTCACCACACATTCATATGGGATCCATACTCTAAGTGATAGACTCCACAAAAATGTATGGTTGTAAAGTGATTTGGAGTACCGCGGTACTCCCGCACTATTGTATAATTTTATTTAGCTTTACCATCATCATGATCTTCAGCCTTGTTCACCATTATGGTCATTTTCTTTGCCACTTGGCCCGCTTGTACCACATTCCTAATCCAAACAAAGTGGAAAAAACTAAGAAGCTAAAATAAAATAATCCAAAATTTGAAGCATCAGTTGAATAATTAACAATAAATATTCCCAGAAAAGTGTTTATTAAGTACACAAGAACAAGAGAAGAAATACTGACCTCCATGGATACCGTTTTCGTAGGAGTCTCTAAATCTTCATCAAGTTCTACACCATTATGGTCATTTTCTTTGCCACTTGTGCAACATTCCTAATCCAAAGAAACTAGAAAACTTAGAAGCTACCTCAAAAAAAAAAAAAAAAAAATCGAAGCATCAGAGAAACGTTTTATTCTGAGGGTGTCTTTAATGCATCAGAGAAACGTTTTATTCTAAGGGTGTCTTTAATGTACAGATTAAGGCTTTGGGGGATTATTTTGTTGTGCTGACTTTTCCATCTGTAGAGGCGATGATGTCTATGATTGAGGGCCCTGAGGTCAATTGGATGGGAAACTTCTTTGAGGAGTTTCGACCTTGGAGTCCTAACTTCAAGATTGAAGACACTTTTTTCAGCATTGGAAGGAGCTTGGGAGATCCAATTACTCTTGATGATTGATACCTCAGACCAAAAGAAAGGCATTCTTAGGATCACAACCAAAAAGTAAAGAGGTCTACTTGTGGGTTATGGTCAGAAAAATGCAACGGAAACGGACAAATGTGCAGAAATCCTGACATAGTGTGTCCAGAATCGTCTGATATGGATGGGTCACGTGCGTAAGAAAGTTTCAAATGCATGTGTTTGAATTTGTGCACATTGGTCTGTGTCCGTAGCATTGTCTGTTAGAAAAAGCAGCTGAGTAAAAAAAAATGAAAGAAGGAAACCTTTTAATCAAAATCTCAACCTCCCCCTGTGTTACATATGAACTTCCATTTCTGCCGATGTTGATTTAAATTGAATAATTATGATTTTGATATAATATATTCTTGTTGAAATTGTAAGCTGCAGGCGCATTAGGTCAAAACTGATGCATGCATTAGGCACATAATGTGTATGTTTTGGAATGGTAAGATTTGAGAATCTCTGACTCCTCACCTTGTTCCATCCTCAATCACATAACACCTGTGCTTGAGTGAGAGGGCGACCGTTAAAGCATCTTTCGAAAACATCCCAAACTACTAAAATTCATAAGCGAAGAATGATATTGAAAATGATCTATTAGATAAATGTGTGTCATACAGATCCAATTAACGTAGAATTTGCACGAATCACCTATTCAATGAGACTGAAAAATCAAACAGTTCAAATAAAATATTCAACCTTGTATGGAAATAATACTGACTACACATCACGCATGCTATATCATAGCCCCCTATCTCCTAACTAGGGTGTCAACAAGACTAAGAAATCAAAATTTTCAAATAAAATATTCAACCTTGTATGGGAATGATTCTGACTAAACATCACGCATGCTATATCATAGCCCTTATCGCGATCCCTTAACTGGGGTGGGAAGTGGATATTTCTTTTTTCTTTCTCTGTTGTTGTGAATCTTAAAAAATCAAACATTCATCTTATTGCTTTCTCAAATGCAAAAGAGTATAACACAAGCATAAAAAAGCACAATTGACATTTAGGTAAGTTCATAAGTTCATGAACATTATTATTACAATCATAGATCTCATCCTACTTTTATTATTACAATCTAGATCACAAACATTATTACAGATATATTTTGCAAAATAGTTGTCCAAGAAGCAACCTCACAAAAGTTCATAAACATTAGGGAATACGAAGGACAAACAAGTTTCAATGCGAGGTCCAGCTCAACTTGAAAACTATAAAAGCGATTGTAGCTTAAAACACAAACAAACTTGGAAACTAGAAAATTCTCCATCATCAGATGCGTGTTCAACTTATTAAATGGAACAACAAGTTTTGCACTTCGATGCAAGAGGCTACTCCATCGCATTCTTGTAATCTCTCCAGCAACCCGAACGCGCCCGTAACTTCCCACACAAACTGATGATAGAGGCAAAAGTAAAAACACATTATTAGGTTTCCTTTTGTATATTATACTCGTGCAAGATATCCATGCCTGGAGGCTGCACAAAATATATTGATTGTATATTCATTAGAACATAATAGAAGCAGAAAACAGCTTTGTGGGAAGGAAAATTTTAGAAACATGAAGACTATATATAGTCTACTCTAGCCCATTGCAGACTATAAATTAATGCAACTATTTTATACTACTACAAATTATGTAGAGATGGACAGTTGAATTTTTCTCGAAATTAAGCATGTCCTACTACACTGATCATAGGAATAGGTTGTTTGAACTAATTTACTTTTTGGGGAGGACAAGCGGTATTGTTTAATGTTTAGGCCCCGTTTCAGAACGATAAATAAGTACTTATTTTTTAAGAAGACTTCTAATCAAAAATTATGTGCTTATGCAAATAATTTTTTTATCAATATGAATCTTGTTTGATAGATCTCATTGAGATTTTTAATACGGTGCAAAAAAAATTGAAAAATTATTTTTCATTTCCATTATTTTTGAGTTTGAAAATATGAAATAAGTACTTATTTTTTAAGAAGGTGTTTTCTGGAACGGAGCCTTAGCTAGTTCTCTTTTAACTTTTCGTCATAATTTAGTGCCTCACATCGTTTGTCATGACGAGAGGAATAAGAAAAATATTGAAATTTTGTCTCATATTGAAAAAAGTTCATCTCATACGGCACTAAATACACAAAAGTTTTCGATTTTGGTTCATACTTTTACCTTTTCCAATAACTTCCTTCTAGACGAACGTAGAATCCAAAAATTTGACCTGAATCCAATGAAAATTAAGAGCAAGAGAAATGCTAGGGACACATTAATGTATCACACCCCAATCACTAGGGCATTTCACAATGTATGCTAGAGATCCGCTAGGGACCCATGTGAAAGTGGTGTGATTGAGGTGTGACAAATTTATGTGCCCTTAGATGGTCACCATTATGGTCATTTTCTTTGCCACTTGGCCCATTTGTACCACATTCCTAATCCAAACAAATTGGAAAACTAAGAAGCTAAAATAAAATAATCCAAATTGAAGCATCAGTTGAATAATTAACGATAAATATTCCTAGAAAAGTGTTTACAAAGTATTCCTAGAAAAGTGTTTACAAAGTACACAAGAACAAGATAAAAATACTGACCTTCATGGATATTTCTTTCGTAGGAGTATCTAAATTTTCATCATTTTCTTTGCCACGGTCATTTTCTTTGCCACTTGTGCTACATTCCTAATCCAAAGAAATTGGAAAACTTAGAAGCTACGTCAACAAAAAGAATTCAAAAATTCGAAGCATCAGTTGAATAATTTCTAATAAATATTCAAAAACAATTAATTGTTTATTAAGTGACACAAGAACAATTTAAAAATTCTAACCTCCGTGGATACAGGGCCAGCTCATAATTCCCGAAGGTCAGAAGCAAACCTCTTGAATGAGGCTTTTCAGTATTTTTCATACAAAAAATAGTCTACAAAGAGTTTCATAAAAAAACTATTACAAAAGATTTACCATGACAAAATACAAACATATAGTTATCCCAAAAATATTCAACCATTACAATATCTCAAAAGGGTTTCTCCGTTTGCATGACCACCGCTTCTCAGCCTTCGGTACAACCCTGCCTCCGACGACTCGTAATCACTCCAAACTGAACACTCCTACTAAAAGAACACTAACAACCTAAATTCCACAACACATTAATTACATTTTTATGCCATACTGAGATGATAGAATGAGAGAGCCCCCCCTTTGCATATTTATCTGTACACTTATTTGCAGAGAGGTCCAATCACCCACTCAGATGATAGAATAAGGGCATGAGTTATTCCTTCGTCGGCCAAACTCAAGAAGGCCACGACCATATCTAGGGCCCCACTCTCCAAGAAGGCCACCATATGTAGAGTTACACACTCCAATAAAGAGCGATTCCGTGTCAGGACTGAAAGACATGCCAGATATCTCCCCAAAGAAATCGATCTCTTGTTCCTTCTCATACCCACTTTTGGCATCAAAAACATGGACGAAATCGGTAGGCTCTGCCATTACCATGAAATGACCGTCGGATGAGTAGCGAATCGATTGGATGGCTCCGAGATTCCCTTTCAAAGCCGCCACTGACTTGGATAGGTTTCGGGCATCCCAAATCCGACAGGTTTTGTCCTGATTCCCAGTAGCAAAGGTGAGGCCATCAGGGTGCCATGCTGATGCCAATGAGAAATCCAAGTGACCAACCAAAGACGCCACCCTCTGCAAAAGTATAAAAATTCAATTTATATCAACTTTTCAGGCTACACTGCTTACTAAAAATGCTTCAGAAGAGGGAGAGGGTGAAAGCAATAACAGACAAATTACCTTCCCAGTTCCGGAGTCCACCAACATACCCTCTGGGTTATCTCCAACAATTATACGAAGTTTACCATCAGGACTCAAGGAAGTGTGCTGCAATAAAATAAAATAAATAAAAACATTGCAAATTCCAAACTACCACTTCATCACGGACTTATTACCATTATCAACAGAAATGAAGCAAGATACATGCAGCTGCCAAGTAATGCCAGGATTCCCACCCCCCACCAGAAGACAAAATAAAAAGTGATGGTTCTAGTGTTGTTTTAGATTCACCTTTGCAAAACCTTACATAAAATCACTAATTTTGATACCAAATTCTCCTCTGACATCTTCAACTCAGCCCCATAGGAAAGACTCATCTTGGGAAGGAGGAAGACCCAAAAAAGAAGACAGATCCGTCTTCTTATTTTCCCATACCTAAAACTATCCCACCTTAGACATATAGGCTGTGACATGACTGTAAACTCAAAGTTCAAATAAACGGGATAATCACATAACAATATTTGCAAATGGCAGTTCAGATGGTCCTAATTCAAACATAAATCACTACGATCAAGTGACGGAAAATACTGCCACCAAAAAGATGGGAACTTTTTAACCTGTCTAAACTTTACAAAGAGAAAGACAGAGGGAGGAGGGAGCAGGAGAAAGGGAGAGGGGGCTTACATTCACTGGCCAAGGAAAGCTGAAATGTTTAGAAAGCTGAAACTTTTCCATATCAAAGTCACTAACTCCACAATCATTGTTGGCAGCTGTGAAATGAACTGCACCACTGTTGGGCAAGGGGGAGGGAGATTCAACCTCAGTAAGTGAATAGATCCCAACACCAACACGAGGGCAAAAGAGAATACCTTTGAGCATTGTAGATCTCTACTACATTAGTATATGCGTTATATTCGTAAGAACCTCAGTCTTGTTACAAGTTAATGCAGACCAATGAGTAACAGAAAAATGTGACATAAAGTAAACATCATGCTTTGATGTAGCCCAAACCAAGTTCCTGAACTGCAACCAAGCACAAAATTTCTGTCAGTCAACTATGCTACAAATCAAAGAAGTAGCTAACTCTAGAAAACTAAAAAATATTCTCATATAGGTAATGGTGAATTGCCATAAACTTACAGTATCATTTAACCTAAGTCCATCACCAACAAGATTTAAGGGTTTGGGTATGTCATATGCAGCACATAATATCAATAAACAAGAATGACAAAGTTCGTGTAAGAACAAGCTTTACTGACATGCATGGTGATAAGCGCGTAAATATTCGCATAAGCGTCCACTAATATATCCTTGCTAGGTCCTTCTATATTATTATTTGAAATTTTATGCTTTATTTCTGTATTGTAGGTATTTGAAGGCGAAACATTTGAATGGGCTTTATTTGTGCAATGATATATTGATCCAGGAGTTTGGGGATTATTTTGCAAGGCACGGTCAACCAATTGAATTAAATGGCAGGCCCATTGATATGTTATGGGGTTAATTCCTTGAAGAAGTTGATTCCCTTTTAACTGTGCTTAATTACCTAAGAAAATATGGTGGGCCCAATGATTATAATTAGAAAAATGGTGGGCCAACGCTAATATGGAGTACGGGAGTAAAAAGAAATAGAAAACAAGGGGTGGCTACGAAGGAACGGGGGCTGCGGACATATTTTTAACACAACAGGTTTTATTGGGACGCAGTCAACAAATAACGGGGCACCCGATTCTTTTGTTCCGAATATTGTTTAATTTTCTTTCAACCTTCTTTTTCTTCGAGTTTTAAAATTTTGTTCAATTACTCGCATTCTGATAACTAGTTTTAATTTATGTTTTTAATTAAAGTTGTTCGTTGGTTTTCAATTAGTTGTTATCTCTCGTTTATTTTCTTCCTTCAGTATTAGAAGCATGATTCAAATTAGGATTTTTTCTTTTTCATGCATAATGATTAGCGAGTAGTCGTAATAGGTTGGGTCGCGGAATAATTAGCATACCGTAGTCAGTTCAGGCACTGCTCCTATTTTCAAATAATAAAAATATAATTTTAGATTGATAAAATGCTTCCCGTAGACAAACCTAGGCATTGTCGGAACTCATGTGAACGGGGAATGGGGGTCCAAAACTTATTCTCCGCTGTGCATGGGTAAATGGCGACCATAAGGGTTCACATCTCGCAGGGTATCTTTTTCAGTCTAAAATCAAACGTTTCAAAGAATACCGATTTGAGCAGATGAGTCCAGGCCCGTTGTGAGTGTAATGAACCATACAACCGTACCTTTCTTTTAATTATTTGAAAAGTACAATTAATTTCTAGGTTTTAGTTAATCTCAATCAATCAAAAAGTGGTGGCTACCTAAGAGCCCGTTTAAATTATAACAACCCAAGTTTTTAAGTCAGCACATGTCACCGTCTTTGTGGATTTGACTCCGGACTTACCGGATATTGTGCTATATCGGTTTCAGCCCTACGCTTGGAACAACCCATTATTTTAAGGCTAAGAAATCGTCAAGCACATGGGAAACTCTTATCTTGAAATGTCTAAAACAATGCAATACAATTTACAGATAGGGTCATTCGCGTATACGGTATTAATAAATTTCAAAAGTTATGGGCTTCTCAATCCCAGTGATCAGCCTCCCTCACCTTTTATGAAACTAAGGTCTTAGCATTCGTGGTATAATTCGTCGTATCTTTCTCCGAATTGTACGAATCATTCTCTTCTACGATTGGAGTACACACTTTGAGTGTAAACCAACATTCGTCCCATATCTCTTACAACTTCCACAAAGCCGGCATATGATTGGTGGTATGCGCCTATGCGGCACATACACATCACTTTCCAGGGCATTGCGGATAGCATTCAACTAGTTTTTACTATTCATGCTTACTTCTCCAAGAAACTCAAATGTCATTCAGCATTTACATCCTCACTGTCCGGGGCTTCAGATTTGGATCTTTAGATCAACATAGAGGTTAACCAGAAAAAGGAAACGTAAGGGTAGATACCCCCCTAAACACATGGGATACGGGGGCAGGTATTGATTGCACAGAAACCAATTCAAAAAAAGCGGACAACCAAAGGTTTGGCAGTTGGCACATTGCGCAGATTGCACCTAAAGCTAGGGAGCTATTCGTCATTTAAATACCATTGCAGGTCACATTCCAAATGTGATGAACGTTTTGCAACTCTAAAATAGAAGAATAGTTCGTAAAAGCAATTCGGAGCCTTATAGTCGGAGAGAAAATAATCTAATACAATCAAATACTGTAGCTGAGACCAAAACTGAAAAAGAGAATGTCATCCAACCTGGTGATGACGTATCTTTGATTTCACAGATCTTGAATTACGTCTGAACTCATAATACATACCCCCTGTCATTGTGACTTTGCAATCCTATTCACAACAGAAACATGAGGCGTTAATGAGTTTACATCGTCATGGCAACAAAACATTAAAAGCATCGCAACAGCAGCTGAGAAAAGGACCAATGGGCTTACTTTCTCTGACCGCTTGCCAGATTGAGGGATGTTCTCATAATTCTCGTACTGTTCTAACCTAGTTTGCCTACACTTTTCCCTTGTGATATTAAGCCTCTCCCAAGGAATTGTTTGGATATCTTTGCCTTTCCTAGCTTGAGCAGCAGAAGTGTCTGCCATTTTGTTGTTCTAAACAGTACCAAAAAAATTAGTCATTCTCATATCCAAAGCTTGACTGAAAATACATGTAAACATCACTCCAAACAGAACCACCAGTAAAGAGGAAATAACGAACACCAGGTGGTAAAATTTGCAGTTGTCAAGACTCAAGTGTATAAAAACTAGTTCCAGTGCTCAACAGTCATCCAAAGCTATCGAGTTCCAATGTCTGATGGCATGGCGCAACGCGATTTGAACACAATTAAAATGAATTATGAAACTATTGACCACCCCCGCCAACGAAGCTAATTTATACGGGAAGATTTTTTCTTAAAATAGGTACAAATAGAGTTCTTCCTGTAGCTGTGAACAAAGTATAAACCTGTTCATATAACACCGAGGGGTAGCTTAGTTTCATGTAACCCTGACACTTCTAGAGATCACCGTATCGGAGTGAGAAACTTCGGAGACACATGACATGACGGGGACACTTCGCAAGACCCTAAATCATATGAACACAATATCAACGAGCTTATGTTACCTAGAAGCAAAGCTAAAGGGAGGAGTAGGGATCACGGCTAGAAACTTGGTCTAAGATCATATACTAACAATAAAAATTGAAGTATCCACTTTTTAAGCAAATTTCTTTTCTGATGAAAGCCCCTGACAACCATATGTATTAGCTATAATGGTAGTGGTTACAATTAAAGATTTAAGCAAATTCATTAGACCAACAAAAAATTGAACATTAAAAAAAGATCAAAACAAAGCCTATGGTGCTCTCACGTGTAAGGATTACGAAAGGGTAAACCTTTCTTGAGTCGGAGATGATCAGGAACGTTGAGTTCGAGAGATTTCGGCTTTGGCAAGATTATGGTTGTTCCGGCCTCTGTTCTCCTCCTTCACTACCCCATAGCGTCACACTCTCGCACACCACACCGTCCAACCCAACTTCTTACCGAAAGCATTTCACGGCATCAGTGGTCGACGGTTAGCGGGGCCACTGCAGTGGGTTCATTGGTGGAGGAATTGGAAAATATGTGATGTGGAATAAGGGTTTCAGGGAATATAAGTAATATTTAGGGCTTCTAACTATATCGTTCATGCTTGCATGTGGTATTTGATTTACAGACTTAGGGTTTCTGATTATAAAGCTTTTAACTATATTGTTCATGTTTTGCCGTTTTAAAAAAAAAAACTATAGTGTTCATGTTTGCCTGCGGTATTTGATTTACAGACTTAGGGTTTCTGATTATTGACTTTTATAATTATTTCAGGAATATTGATTGTTGATTTGATTCAGGCAAGCTTGGCTCCCCGATGTTGTTCTCTTTTATTCCCTGTCGGCATGCAACAGCTTCGAATGAGTATTGATTTAATGCAGCCCAAGCATGGATTCTTATGGTATAAACTTGTATGTTATATATTTTTGTCTTGTGTTTGAATTTCGTTCACATTGATGGGATATTTTGAGTGGGGTGTGTAATTTCTAAGATATGTTAAGTGTAAGGTTGTTTTGTTTGAAACAACACTTCTTCAGACAATATACGCTTGGGAGTGTGACAGAACAAGGATGACTTGCATGAGAATAAAGAGTGTCCGCCTCAATAAGTTCCACGCGACTCTCGGTTATGACATCCACTTGGTAATTCTTTCTCTGTTCTCAATAGAAACTGATTACTAGATGCAGATTTTCCCTTTTGAGAATATTTTGTAATGTAATAAGTATGTGGAATTAGAACTATGATGTCCTGTGCTTATGCCATGGACGAAGAACCAGTAAATAGATTTTTCCTTCTGAGATTTGTTAATAATGTAATGAGCATGTGGAATTAGAACTATGATGTCCTCTGCTTATGCCATGGACGAAGAACCAGTAAATGACGAATGTTTATGTACTATAGTCCATACTCCACGTAAACGTGTTTTACTCTCACCATCATTAGAGCATGTAATGTTTATGTACTGTAGTCCAGTAAATGACGAATGTTTATATGCGTGTGAGCTGCTGCTGCTCCCATAAAACAGCATCTTGCGGACACAGGTATGTTAAAGTATTGTTTTGTATTAGAAATGTCCTTTGCAGGGCTTATTATCGGTAGTTTCTGATCGTTGGCAACCAACTATTGTTTTTGGTGGTGACTAACTAATGATAAGTTTTTAAAAGTTGGACTGAATTTAACAAGGAAAACTTTATTAAAAAGAAATTGATGATTCGTTTGACTTTGATTACTAATAAAAGTTGTATGATCAGATATTTATTGAATTTGAATTTGTAACATTTTGGACTACAGTAAATGCTTCAGATTTACTTAAGTAGTGTACTAGATTTTCTTTTTCCGTGTCATTGCTTTGTTAGAGAAGAAACAGTAGTAGTTATGCAAGTTTGTTATAAGATGGAAGATGCTAGGTGGACACCTAAATGGGGAGGGAACTATGACATTTCTTTTGCTACATACTTTGGATTGTCTATGTAGGTTTTTCTACTCGAACACAGGCCTGAGAATGTTGCAGTAGTTCAATGCCTCGTCAGGTTACTCATGCATACTGTGAGTAATGAAAGGCACTATGAGAGAATGCCCATTTCCTTCTGTTTTCTTCCCACCATTAAAGGCAATGGGAGGTTTTAGTTTAAGTAGCAGTCGGCGGACTAACTCAAGAACATATTGAAGTTTCCCCTACGCAGAGTTCATAGATAGGTGGCCGATTTTTCAGCTAAAGAACATGCTGCAAGGTTGTACAGAAACTGATTGACCATAGATGACTCCTTACCAAATGAAGGAACAATGGGCATCCCCAACGACAACAAATAGTCAACTCCTTCCATCAACTTCACAGAAACTGGAACCACAACTCCAAGGCAAACCTTTTGACCGCAGAACTCCCAATCCAAATACTTGTGTACCTGAAACTCTCCATCAAACTTATGCAGCCTAATTCTATTAGGCCTTTTGTAATCAAATTCCTTCAGCCTAATTCTGTTAGGCCTTTTATAATCATAAATATGTTGTACTTGTGTATATATAAACCTCTTCATCAAACTTATTTATATGTCGTTCAACGGGCATGACAGACGTGCAAGGCACGTCGCAATGCACCTAGTATATTGAAAAAGGACTTGAGTCTGGGAAGATTAAAATTTTTCAAACCCTCAAACACAAATCAGCAACCCCACCACAGCTTTTCTCCGAAAAAGAAAAAAAAACAATTGAGAACCTTTGTTGCTTGTAGAGAGAGAGCAGCCTTGGATAAGTGTGTGAGAGAGAGATGACTTTCATTCTTTCTATCTAAATACTCCTATATGGCTATATTTCTAGCCCTAGGACTCTTTGGTCACCGCCCTAGGATTTATGGGATAACTTTAAACCATCGAATTTATGTAGACATAAGTTTCAAAAACCGTCCTAGCGTATTATATAAAGTTTGCCCGTGCCTTCAAGCACGTCGCAACGTGAGATCTAATTAGTGGCAATTGTACAATTAATATTGTTTGAGAGAGAGAGGAGTGCCATAGGATTTATGAAGCAAATAAATGGTTATGATTTATATGTAGATATAAATAGTTATCCCAACAAAATGCAACCATTACAATATCTCAAAATTCATCCTTTGAAAATTAATCTTCTCAATTCCATTCCATTGTCTAATCTTTTCTATCGAACCAAACGTACCCTAATAGGTTAAGGCTTATGGGACTTGATAATCAGTATATTCCACCGTTGGGCCTATTTTGTATAAAGGACACTTTGAGCAATTTTTTGAGGGGGCCATATATACATACATATATATAGGGGTCCTAGAGTTTTTTGGACACTCGTTTCTAGCCTTTTTTTGGGGCCCGAAGCGCATGCTTCTCTCTTCTATCCTCTAAACCGGCCTTGGAAGTCTCTAAATCTTCATCAAGGTCTTCACCATTAGGTCACTTTCTTTGCCACTTGTGCTACATTCCTAATCCAAAGAAACTAAAAAACTTAGAAACTAAAAAAAATATTAAAAAATTTGAAGCATCAGTTGGATAATTTCTGATAAATATTCAGAGACAATTGTTTATTAAGTAACACAAGAACAATTTAAGAATCCTAACCTCCATAGATACCTCTTTCGTATAAGTCCCGTCTCGCAAAATCTCTGAATCTTCGTCGAGATCTATGTCCTCCAACGCTGGGAATGCATCCTGCAGCAACATCCATGTTATCTAGCTTATCGTCAGTAATCAATTGAATCATTTATGATAATTGGAATTAACGTTTCTGACGACTATTGAGGCATATATGTTCATCTAATAGGATCCAAGAGCTAGTAGCTAATTAAAGATCCACTTCACCATTTGTCAACAGATTACAAGATAATGGATATATATTGTACCCCACGATAAAGCCATTAGCTATATTATATGGTCACGGACAAATGCAAAACCTATAGGAGAAAAAATAACCTCGTGGAGTTATTATAAGCACGAAATTGTAATTGTCAGACTATTAAATTGTTAACCATAAACGCATTTAAAAGCTTGAGCTGTTAAAGAGATGGACAACTTTTATTATTTATACCTTCAACACGCCCCCTAATTTATACCTTCAACATGCCCCCTTACATGCAGGAACGGAACCAGAATTTCGCAAATGCAGGGCCGAACTGTGAATAACAAGATTTTGAAATTTTAGGTTCGGAAATCTAATAGTTTGTTTGGTTGAGGTTTTGAGGGTGGTTTTTCAGGTAGTAAGTGGAGAGAGATAAAAAGAGGTATAAGATTAATAATTGAATGAAAAACTTATGGGAGATCGTGGTATAGAGAGAGAAATTGGGTTTTGGGGCCCAAAATGAGCACATTTTTAGAGGATTTAAATGTCTAAGTAACACTCAACATAAAATACAATATATAGGTGTTGTTGACAAACAAAACAAAAAAAAAAACTTTTTTTTTAAAAAAAATAAATAAAATGAAACAATGTGGGGCCCCCGAGCAAAAAAAAACATGTGGGGGCCGTGGCCCCCATACGCCCCAAGCTAGCTCCGTCTCTGCTCAAGTGTAGCCACTCTCCTCCATGAGTGGGCTGAACACGTGTAAATATTTTAACATTAAGTAGGCGGTGAGATTCGAACATAGGATTTATATATTGTCTGTTCTAATACCATATTAAATTCTTAACCACCAACTCATCTAAAAGCTTAAGCTGTTAGAGAGAGACAACTTTTATTATTTATACCTTTAACACAGACTGTTCTCCACATCTCTCATAAACCCAATTTGTGTGTTAGAGAGAGCTTTAATTAAGCTTTTTATGACATTCGATATCTTACCTGCTTGTATGTTTTTAGAGCGGTTGCAGGGAGTAGGCATCATGCAAACCACTCAATGGGGCTAAGCACTCCGGGCCCAACAATCCATCTGTCAGGATAACGCCCTCGCGATTTGAACCCATGACTTTCAAGCTCTAATACCACTCATGGGCCTATTTCGCCACCATTTCTCCTACAACTAATTGGTGTTAAGGAGGTTTTCAATTAAGTTTTTTTATGGCTTTTGATATCATGCTTGAAAGTCTATTTTTAAAGTGGTCACTGAGAGTGACATTGTGTAACTAAATTCATAAGGAAACTCCGTGCCCATCAGTAAAAATCATGTCAGGTACGGGTGATAAACAAGCAAAACGAGCAAATAGGTAGTTTATGGCTTTAAAACTTAATGAATTTCAAAAATATGTTCGAGCTTAGCTAAGTTATGAGACAAGTCGATCTCAAACGAGTTTTAGTCAAGCCAAACACGAGCCGATCTCGAGTAGTTTAAATTTTTTTGTACATAATTAGACAAACGAAACAAGTACTAGCATGTTCAAGCTTGGTTTGAAACCAAAACGACTTTTGAAAAAATGTCAAGCTTGATTTGTTTATGTAATAAACCAATCTTGAACAACCTTTTAACGAACGAAAACTCAAGTAGCTTGGTTTCTTTGGCGGTCCTGATTACCGGAAACTTTATTAATCCAGTTCAAAATTTTTGACATTTTGTTGGTTTAGCTAATACGTATGATGGAATTGGTATGTGATAACCATTGTACTACTTTAATATACCAGCTAAGTTTATTCTATAAACTAATTTGCCTATATTTGGGAATCTACAAGATTGTGCCCACTTTTATGTGCTTTCCATGACCATGATTAATTAATTAATGAAAAAGGGTAGAGAGCTTAATTTGTACCTTGTTGGAGAAGAAGAGTTGTGTTTCACAACATATGAAACATTTGAGATTAGGCAAACCCCAAAACGACACTTTCTCTAACCGAGGGAACCGAATGGTATCATTGTTGTTAGTGGCTTCTTTCTCCTTCAGATTGGTTGAGATTATCACCTCCATCTTCCAACAATCCCATATGTTGAGTCTTTGCAGATTCTTTAACTGAGGAAGCATATACAAGGGCAATACATACTCCAATTGGTGACAATCCTCCACTTTAATCATCATAAGTTTGCAGAGGGATTTAGTTTCTTTTTCTTGTTCTAAAAGTGGTTGCTCGTCCCAAATCCTTGTTATCTTATGTAAATCTTCAAAATTTAAAGTTTCCAAAATAGGAAAAGCAACCTGCAAAGTTGTTTACACCACATTCATTAGTGATTGGATAAATAACGAGGTCCAATCAAGCTCTAAAACCCATCTCTAAGCATGTAAAAATCAGAAAATGCAAACTGATAAAATCACAAAGAACATAATTTTTCCATGAGATTAGTAAATAGAGAAAATATGATAGTTTAACATGCATGTTGGGTTGGACAAACTAATGAAATTGATAAGTTTGCCAAATGAATAATAATTAAGTTAAAAGGGTAAAAGACCTTAATTTGTACCCTGTTGGAGAAGAAAAGTTGCGTTTCACTAGATATGAAACTTTTGAGATTAGGCAAATCCCCAAGCTCCATGGACTTTAACTGAGGGAACCGAATGGAATATCATTGTTGTTGGTGGCTTCTTTCTCCTTCGGGTTGTTTGAGATTATTTAACGTATTCTACTATTTGGGGGCCCATTATTGGGTCCAAAACAGGAGGCTCTAAGCGGTTGTCTTGTGGGTCTATACCTAAGGCCGGCCCTATAACGAGGTCCAACCAATCTCTAGCTAAAACCCATCTATGCTAATAAGCACGAGATTCGAGTCTCAAAAATTGGAGAGCTATGGAAGACATATTGACTCAATCCAATCACCTTTCATCATTCTTCTAAATTCCAATTTTTGTAAGAGCTCTTGGAATTGGATATTCAAACACACCGAGCCATATTTGCACTTAATTTCAAATTTTGTAAGAGCTCTTGGAATTGGATATTCAAACACACCGAGCCATATTTGCACTTAATTTCCATTGACACTACGAAGTACTATTTTAACGTATAAAATTAATCATTTATGAAATAAAAGCCGTATAAAATAATAAAATTCTTACATTTCCCTTATTATTATCATATATGTATGTATGTATGTATGTATCCTACCAATCCTACCATATAAGGATTCAATCAAAAGTATTCAAACTTAAACATTAAATAAGTATAACTTACCTATTCCATACACAATAATTATATAATGCCAATGCCCAAAGCAAAGCAAATATCACTACTACATAATCAAAGTTGCTCTAAAGTGACCATATTCTTTGTTGTTTCGTCTCTCCTTGCCTTAAGCAACAATGGCTACACCTCAACCAATTCTCTCTCTCCTGCTGGTGCTAATTCCTTCCATTCTGTTTCTTCTCCGTCTGTCCAGTGGTCAATCACTCAAGAGCTGCGGCTTTGATCGGATTTATCAACTCCGGGACTCTTTATCTGATACCGGAAACTTGATACGGGAAATTCCAATTGGAACCGCCTCGCCATATGCTAGACTTCCCTGTGGTGAAGCTTTCTTCGAGAAAGCCACCGGTCATTGTTCCAATGGTCTGCTCATGATTGACTATTTTGGTAGAAACCCCGAACTGCTTGGCTTGTCATCCTTATAATCCACCAAGCATTCACGCCCGTAGGTGAAAAAATACCATTGGATTAAAAGCAGTTGGCAAATAGCCACCCACCTTAATAAGTGATTTATTGAGCCTATGGGAGATGCTCTTAGCTATTTGTATAATCACCGCTCACAATTTCCATGACATTCAATTTGTTTAGTATGTCTTCCAAATAATACTTGTCGCCCCTTCCGTTTAGTAAAATCTTGATACGCAATGAATATCGATCAACAAGGTTTTTTAATGCATACTCAGACAAGAACCAGTTTAAAGTGATCACCGTTTGCAAGGGGACGATATAGTCCACAGCAAACTGAAGAGAAATCAATAACTACATTAAAAAAATTACTCAAAAGAAGCCATTTCACTTGAAAAGGAGAAAAACAATGGCAGAAGGGGCTCCGATGACATTAGAGAGTAAGGGCACTAAAAGAAGAAGAACAAAGCCTACTGGCCGGGAACCATTCATTACATCCGGGGTGTGGCCTCTATACAAGTTTATGTAAGAGAGAGGATATCTAATGATAATTTTTAAAGCAAAAAAGCATAATCTATCTAAGAAGGATAATGATAAAACAAATATACCTTTTCATTGAATAAAGGTAGTGCATTGATAGTAGAGTTGCCTTCAGTTGTGTCCGCCCTCCCCAATTTGGTACAGAAGCTTTCGAGGTTTGGTAGACTGGACAATTCCAAGGAAATCAATTCGCTAAAACATACCTCATTTCTGAGTCCATCTTCATCTATCTCTCCCTCAAATTCAACTATTCCCTCCATGGTTGGACAATCAATCACACGTAGCACTTTCAGATTCTTTAACGGTGAATGCATTTTGGATGGAAACACATGCATCAATTTCTTGCATTCGAAGACATCCAAATACGTCAGTTGGCAGAAAGACCCTTGTGTTTCTAAGACTGCTATTGATTGCTTGTCCCAAATCTCAATTATTCTATGCACCTTTTGGATGCTCAATTTCTTCAACACGGGGAAAATAACCTAAATAGTAGTTTAAGGGTAGGAATCATTAGGGACTAGTACTCTATAGAAAGGTTACTCGCCAAACATTATCAAACAACTGTTACACTACACAATGAATAAATCAGCTCTTTTTTTTTATAAGGAAATCAGCTCATTGTTTGAGAAAACCTTTACACACAATTTCCTTGTGGCGAATGCTATGACAGGGACAAGGTAAAATAATTGATTTTTAAAATGCCGTGTATTTTCAAAATGGTTATATATGCACCATTGTTTAGGCCCATGTGTGCATTTTACATTTTTTACTCTAATAAAAACCCGATTGATCAACTTCTGTTTTTCTATTGCAATTAATGAAACTACATAAACTTAAGTAAAAGGGTAAAGAGCTTAATTAATTTGTACCTTGTTGGAGAAGAAAAGTTGCGTTTCACTACATATGAAACTTTTGAGATTAGGCAAATCCAAAAGCTCCACTTCCTTTAACTGAGGGAACCGAATGGTATCATTGATGGTGGATTCTTTCTCCTTCAAGTTGTTTGATATTATGACCTCCATCTTCGTACAACCACTTATGGTGAGATTTAGTAGATTCATTAATTGAGGAAGCATATACAAGGGCAATACATACTCCAATTGGTTACAATCCTCAACTTTAATCACCATAAGTTTGCAGAAGGATTTAGCTTCTTTTTCTGGTTCTGAGAGTAGTTGGTTGTCCCAAATCCTTGTTATCTTATGTAAATCTTTAAATTTTAAAGTTTCCAGAACAGGGAAAGCAACTTGCAAAGTTTTTTACACCACATTTGTTAGTGATTGGATAAATAATGAGGTCCAATCAAGCTCTAAAACCCATCTCTAAGCATGTAAAAATCAGAAAGTGCAAACTGATAAAATCACAAAGCAGATAATTTTTCCCTGAGATTAGTAAATAGAGAAATACGATAGTTTAACATATTGGGTACGTTGGACAAACTAATGAAAATTGACAGGTTTGCCAAAATTAATAAATTTACGAAGCATGTAAAATTAAAAAGTGCGAACTAACAAACCACAAAAAGTGATCATGTTGCTAAAAGTATTATACATGCCGAATTGAGAAATTTCTCAAATTTGAAATTAGAGAAAATTGGTAAATCGTCGTATTATAGGTATCATACATTTGTCCAAATTGATAAATTTACTAGGCATGGAAAAATGATAAAATGCGGACTGATAAAATTGTAAAAGTGAGAAATATTGCTAAATGCATTATACCTACCAAAAGAAAATTGATAAATTTACGATGCTGCCTTTGAGATTAAAATATATATATAAGGAGGTGTTCATATATGGTGTCGAATGATGCGGATATGTTGATCATGATCTGTCCTTCTGAGGAGTCTGTCGAAGAATTTTTTTTTTAACTGGTTCTAGCCTCACAAATTAGTTTCCAATCAATCCACTGATTACCCCACCCGCTGCCAGCTCAAATGGAAGAATGGGATGAGGATGCAGATACATGGGAGAAATACTGGTGTCATGTTTTTGATTGGATGTTCTTTTGTTGTTGGCATCGGTAGTTAGGTGTATGTTTCTTCTCAACTCTTTGTTGGAAGTTTCCCTCCCCTCTCCCCCCTTCTCTTCGCCTTTTATTTTCCCTTTTTTATTCCCCTCTTCTTTTCCCTCGTGTACCCATTGTCAAGTTTATTCTTAATAAAAAAATTTGCTGTTTCAAAATAAATGATGTTGTTAGGAGCATTGGGGGAGGATAGACTTCAACGATAGAAATAGTTGTTTCAAAAAAAATGATGTTGTTAGGAGCATTGGGGGAGGATGAACTTCAACTATAGAAATAGTTGATATGGGCAATCGGCAGTGACCGAATACTCCGATTGACATAGCACCAGTTGCTCCAAATTTATTGAGCTTATTGGAGATGCTCTTAGCTATTTGTTTAATCACCGCTCACAAAATTCCATGACATTCAATTTTTTTTAGTATGTCTTCCAACTAATACTTGTCGCCCCTTCAGTTTAGTAAAAATTAGATACGCAATGAATATCGATCAACAAGGTTTTTTAATGCATACTCAGACAAGAACCAGTTTAAAGTGATCACTGTTCGCAAGGGGACTATATAGTCTACAGCAGACTGAAGAGAAAAACAATGGTGGAAGGGGCTCCGATGACATTAGAGAGTAAGGGCACTAAAAGAAGAAGAAGAAAGCCTACTGGCCGGGAACCGTTCATTACATCCAGGGTGTGGCCTCTATACAAGGGTGTGTAAGAGAGAGGATAATGATAATTTTTAAAGCAAAAAAGCATAATATAAGAAGGATAATGATAAAGCAAATGTACCTTTCCGTTGAATAAAGGTAGTGCATGGATGGTAGAGTTGCCTTCAGTTGTGCCCGCCTTCCCCAATTTGGTACATAAGCTTTCAAGGTTGGGTAGATTGGACAATTCCAAGGAACTCAATTCGCTAAAACATACCTCATTTCTGAGTCGATATTCGTCTATCTCTCCCTCAAATTCAACTATTCCCTCCATGGTTGGACAATCCCTCACGCGTAGCATTTTCAAATTCTTTAACGGTAAATGCATTTTAGAAGGAAACACATGCATTAGTTTCTTGCATTCGGAGACATCCAAATCTGTCAGTTGGCAGAAAAACCCTTGTTCTTCTAAGACTGCTGTTGATTGCTTGTCCCAAATCTCAATTATTTTATTCATCTTTCGAATGCTCAATTTCTTCAACACGGGGAAAATAACCTAAAAAGTAGTTTAACGTAGGAATCATTAGGGACTAGTACTCCATGGAAAGGTTACTCCCCAAACATTATCAAACTGCTACACTGCACAATGAATAAATCAGCTCATTGTTTGAGAAAACCTTTACACACAATTTCTTTGTGGCGAATGTTATGACGGGGGGCAACGTAAAATAAGTGATTTTTAGAATGCCGTGCATTTTCAAAATAGTCATATATGCAACATTGTTTAGGCTCAAGTGTGCATTTTACATTTTTTACGCTGATAAAAATCAGATTGATCAACTTCTGTTTTTCTAATTGCAATTAATGAAACTACATAAACTTAAGTAACAAGGGTAAAGAGCTTAATTTGTACAAACTGATAAAATCATAAAAAGAGAAAAAATTAATAATTGATAAATTTACTGAAATTAAATTATGCATGTAAAAACTTGAAACTCCCCCGTCCTTGGGATAAAATTGTATAGTTCTAGCCCCTACTCAGGGATAGATCATAAGAATAATTGTATAGTTCTAGCCCCCGCGGAACTTGAAAACGATAGATCACAGAAATCACATGGCAAATGAAAATAGTGCCTATGAAATAGAAACACAAAAGACACATAGATATACGTGGTCAGAAAACCTCAACGCGAGAAAAAATCATGGTAGTCACACGTCTTCTCTCTTTTTCGTTGATTAAAAAAATATTCTTTTTTCTTATCTCCTCCTCTCTATTTTTTCGGAAAAACGAATTAACCCTAATCACATAGCAATTGAGTTTTAATCAAGCCAAATATGAGATGATCTTGAGTAGCTTAAATTGTTTTATACATAATTAGATGAACCAAAGAAGTAGTAGCTTGTTCAAGCACTTGGTGTGAAACCTTAACGACTTTCGAAAAAAAGTTCAAGCTTGATTTGTTACATAAACAAACCAATCTTGAATAAGTTTTTAACAAACAAAAGCGAACTCACACTCGAGTAGTTTGATTTCTTTAGCTGTTCTAATTTCCGGAAACTTTAATATTCCATTTCAGAATTTTTGACATTCTGCATTTCTACTGGTTTTGTTGGTTTACCTTATACGTATGGTGGAATTGGTCTGTGAAAACCGTAGAACTACATTTCAAAATTGTAAAAATAATCCAGACCAAATAGCAATGTAGAGAGAAATGTAGTCATTAAATTGGTCTACGGATTCTTGACTCGGCAAAATTTCCGTAGGTAGTTTTGGGCCATCTGTTAAGTATACACGATAAACTAATTTGCCTAATAAATTTCGTAATCTCAATTAATTGCGGATCAACTACTCTTTTTATAATTGCGATGAAACTACAGGATTAAGTGAAAAGGGTAAAGACCTTAATTTGTACCTTGTTGGAGAACAAGAGTTGCGTTTCATCACTACATATGAAACTTTTGAGATTTGGCAAATCCGAAAGATACACTTCCTTTAACTGAGGGAACCGAATGGTATCATTGTTGTTGGTGGCTTCTTTCTCCTTCGGGTTGTTTGAGATTATCACCTCCACCTTCGTACAATTTCCTATACTGAGTTCTTGCAGAATATTCTTTAACTGAGGAAGCATGCAGAAGGGCAATACATACTCCAATTGGTTACAATCATAAACAAAAAGCCTCCCAAGTTTAGAGAAGGATTTAGCCTCTTTTTTTGGTTCTGAATTGTCCCAAATCCTTGTTATCTTATCTAAATTCGAAAAAGACAACATTTCCAGGACAGAGAAAGCAACCTGCAAAGTTGTGTACAAAACATTCATTAGTGATCAAATGAATAATATTGAGGTCCAATCAAGCTCTAGCTAAAACCCATCTATATATGCTCATAAGCACGAGATTTGAGTCTCAAAACTTGGAGAACTTGGAAAACTTGTTATCTTTTCTAAATCTTTAAATTTTAAAGTTTCCAGAACAGGGAAAGCAACCTGCAAAGTTGTTTATACAACATTCATTAGTGATTGGATAATA
>BPLS01025992.1:42905-79364 GCA_019656275.1 Rhododendron kiyosumense
CGGACTATTGTACAACAAGAACCAATGAGCAATATCACGAAGTTCTTGTGACATCTGACCATCTCTAGTGATTGGGAGAATAGGACGAGCCGTTCCTGTAAATACCGTCAACCCTTGGCGACGTACACCAAGATCTTCATTTCGTTCGGGTCGATTATGCACTGTTTCAACTCCATCCAAATACATTGAGCAAAATGTTATACACTCCTTGACAATGTAAGCCTCTACGATTGAACCTTCCGGTCGAGCTCTATTAGAGACAAACCTCTTCAATTTCCCTAGAAACCTAGAAGCAAAATTGAGGTAAGAGTAAGATTAAATATGAAAAAAAATTTATTGTCCATCAGCAAATATTAGCTATGTAAAACAACCTTTCAATTGGATACATCCACCGAAAGTGCACGGGTCCTCCGAGAATAATCTCACGTGGCAAATGAACGGCCAAGTGCACCATTACATCAAAGAAGGCAGGAGGAAAGATCTTTTCAAGCTTGCATAGAATATGCACTATACGTTCCTCCAATTTCTCTATCTCACACCGCTTAAGTTTTCTGGAACACAAGTCCTGGAAAAAGCTACCTAACTCAAACAGTGTTGTGCTAATCTCTTTGTCCACAAAACCCCGCATTCCAATAGGAAGAATTCGTTGTATGAGAACATGGTAGTCGTGACTTTTCAAACCCGTTAATCTGCCATTTCTCATATTTACTGACCTTGATATATTTGCAGCATAGCCATCCGGATACTTGACAGATTTCAAGAATTCAAAGAACTCCTCTTTTTGTTGAGGTGTTAATGAAAAACTAGCGCGAGGCTTGATATATGAACCATCGGGACATTGTGTCAACCACAACTCTTTTCGTATGCCCCTATCTTCCAAGTCGTTTCGAGCCTTGTCTGTATCCTTATTCTTCCCTTCAATGCCCAACATAGTTCCACAAAGTGCCTCACCAAAATTTTTCTCCACATGCATGACATCAATGTTATGTAGAAGCTTTCGATTCTTACAACATGGCAAATCATATAAGATGCTAACCTTTGTCCAATTTGGTTCATAACGAGGCCTTTTTCTGCTGTTCGGATCTTTTCCGAATGATATCTTTGGTACATTTTTCAATTGCTCTTCTATCTTATGCACTGGCAACTCCAAAGATCTCTTTCGTTCTTCACACTTACCATCGTAGGCCGCCTTCTTTCGCCGTTCAGGGTGGTTGTCAGGCAAATAGGCTCGATGGCTAAGGTACGCAGTCTTACTTCTCAAAGATTCATAGAAGGGTTCATCATTGCAAGGGTAACAAGCATAGTGCCCCTTTGTTCTCCACCCAGATATGTCACCAAATGCAGGCCAATCATGTACTGTCCACCACATAGTTGCACGCATCTGGAAACTCTCACCACTTGAAGCATCATACGTTAATGCCCCATTATTCCATAACTCATTCAACTCGTCTTTCAAAGGTTGCATATAAACATCGATGTCAATCCCTGGTTGCTTATCTCCAGGAATTAATAATGATAACATGAGAAATGGCTCTTTCATAATCAACCAAGGTGGTAAGTTGTAGGGAATGAGAATGACAGGCCATATGCTATAGGAATTATCCATGTTCCCGAATGGGTTGAAACCATCAATGGCTATCCCTAACCTCACATTGCGAGGCTCCAATGCGAACTCAGGATGTTGTGTGTCAAACTCCTTCCACTCATCACCATCAGCTGGATGCATCCATTCCTCATCATCCACGCGCTTGTCCTTATGCCACCTCATGTCCGTAGCTATCTTCTTATTCATGTATAGTTTTTTCAACCTTGGAGTCACAGGGAGGTAACGCAAAATCTTACGAGGGATTTTTTTCCCCCTTCTACCATTGATTTTATACCTAGATACGGTACACTTAGGACATTTATCCAAGTTCGCATTCTCTTTCCAAAAAAGCACACAATCATTTATACATGCATCAATGAGCTCATATGACAAACCCAAGTCACGTAGTATCTTTTTAGCTTCACGGGTGGACTTGGGAACTAAGTTCCCCTCTGGTAAAAGTCTTCTCAAAAAATGCAACCACAAGTCAATTGCTTTATTGCTCATGTGGTTTGTTACCTTCAAATTAAACAACTCAATAACAAAGCTCAACAAAGTAAAACTTGAGCAATTTGGGTATACCTCCTTCCTAGAATCATTTAAAAGTTTTTCAAAGCTTTGCACTTCCTCGTTCGGGTTTGTATTGGTTGAGTCCCCTCTTATTTGGTCTTCTACCAGTGCATCAATACCACCCAATTCTCTATACTCATTGCTATTCATTTCGTAATGATGCTGAGCCTCATCTAACATACGAGGTTCCCCGTGCTTATGCCAAATAGTGTAGCTTTGCATAATCCCATATTGGAGCAAGTGTATTTGCACATGTCTAGTCAATTGCCGACAATAGTTTACACACTTCGTGCACGGGCACATAATATTGCCTCCATGGTCCACAACTTTCATAGCAAAATGAAGAAATGACATTACACCATCACGATACGGCTGACTCATTCTCCCATCTGCAGTCTTACCTAATGACATCCAACTCTTGTCCATGCCTAATGACAAACATAATCAATTCATGATAGCTTAATAAAAAAAAATAGCTTAGCCTCTATCAATTCAAATCGATATCAAAGAAAAATATGCAACTCCAAAAATATGCAACTCCAAAAGATGGAATACACAAAAAGGACAGCCATAAAGCTACAACAGTAGATAAGGGAACAGAGTCATAACGGTTAGCTACATTTAGTACAGCAACCATTTGAAGTAGCTTCACCAAGCAAAACAACAGCAGTAGAGGACGACAAGCAACCACAGAACAGTAGCTGTCTGCTGCCAGCAGCAGCAAACAACATCAAACAAAATCAGCAGCAACCATCAATTGCCAAGGATTCAACTCATTTACAGGAAGCTAGAACTAGCAAAGCTGTCAAGCTACTAAACATCAGCAGTAACAGACCTGTTCAGTCGCTGGACCGTGGATATAGCAATTGAACACCATATGAGCAATCATAACAGGCAGCTATACTCAGGCAACTAGCAGTAGTAATAGGGCTTCAAAAGATAGCTAGGAACATGATTATGGAAGAGATCTCTGTTGGATAGTTGGTAGGTATGCGTATAAATCGTCATTGTCCTGTTCTTTCTCATATATGCCTAGCTTTTCAAAACTAGCTATTTTACAACCATCTGGTTTTTAACTAAATGTAAATTGACCTCAATAAGCTCCCATTGCTTCTTTAACCTTTTCCTACCTCCCCTGCCTTCGCCGTCTTACCCTACACACCTTTACCCTTCACAAGCATATTTCAAAACTATCCAAAAACCAAATATTAGTCCCAATGTGCAAAAATTCATACTTTCTAACCTTTGAAACCTACTATTTTTCTATGTAGGTGTACCTATCCTTAAATAAATATGAAAAAGACATGGATGTGGGTATGCACATCTCCCTAAATCCTTTTTCTAAATAGAGGTCCTTTGAAGTAATAGGCGGAATCATGATCTTTTTTATTGGTGAATTTCCAAATCATTTTTAAAGCACCATGCTACCCATGTGTATAAGAAAAATCATCTCCTCAATTATCAAGTTATACCATCCATAAGGAGGGCTCTCCTACGCTAAAGACCACACATTAGTGAAAGAGAAGATCAGGCATCTAAGCAATTAGAGAAGAAATTCCACTGAATGCGACAAAACAAGAATTGAAGTTAAAAACTGATGCACTCCAACTTCCTTAACACAAAAAATACTGCAAACTTGGTTAAAACACACCGAAGGAGAAGTGTTTGAAGTCCAAGATTTGCCATCCAAGAAAGTAAAGCCTACCCCGAAGCATATAAAATATTCGAGAGTAAACCTTTCCGCCGAACTTTTAGCCTTTAGTTCTCTACTTCTCCGATAAAAGACACGTAGAGTTGCAAATATTTTTTAACAAGCAATACTTGTCCGGTTTGCGTAGTTTTTTCTTAACTCTTTTCTTTTTACGCCCCTTTCTTTTTATACTATCCGTATTTTCATTTACAAAACACGCATATCTAACTTATAGTTAATAACTATGAAAAGAAGGAGGATGACAAAGAGTGGGAGTTGTATTTCCTTGGTTTACTTTTCTTCGACAAATTTAAAGAGGTCACTTTTTAGTTACAGATCGAAAGCCTACCAACGCATACAAAGGTTTTGATTCGAGCGACAGCCAAAACGGCCAGGGAGGATGCAGAACGTGGCAGGGGCATTGGTGAGTCCAAAAGTCATAACCAAATCACCCCCTCTTCTTTTTTACTTTGGCTAAAGATGAATAGAATACGAAACATGAGTGAAAAGTTGAAAGGCAATAAATTAAACATGTAATATATTTGATGCAGGGAAGCGAATAGGTGTTGGAACGCTTAACATGGTACTCCTCCTCTTTGGCTACTGCATCAATATTATAACTTATGGTGGACAACAAGGGCCGATTTTCTAACATAATATTACTACTGGTACTTGTAAACTGTAGTGGTCCCTCCTTTGAAGATTCCTTAGCCGTAGAGTTGTGAGAATGACACAAACAAAACAATAGCACAAACATATCTAATAAAATTCTCATTGCTAGAAGTGTTCGATTTTATAGTTCCATGACAGTGTGTTCTGACCCCAGTTTTTGAGTTCGAAGCGAAGCGAAGTGATGGGCCCCATTTTTTTTGGGATTTGGGTTTTAAACTAAAAAAAATTGTTTTTTCACTACCCAAATCGGCCTAAACTTCTTTGCAGCCAGTTCCAACTTCCTCGAGAAAAATTACGCAGAGCTGTCGGCACCCTTTTTTGGGGATTTAGGTTTTAAAGTAAAAATATTGTTTCTTAAGTACCCAAATCAGCCAAAACTTCTTATTTAAACTAGGTCCACCCATATCGTCGACTTCGGAAGACCAATTTTAAAAAACGACAAAAACCCACTACCCATATCCTCGACTTCGGAATCATCGTCCAACAAAACGATTTCTACAAAAGAAAAACTCACCTTGGTACAGGATGAGAGAGGGAGAACAACGAAGACCAATTTTTAAAAAAGAAAAAAACCCACTACCCATATTGTCGACTTCGGAATCATCGGCCAACAAAACAATTTTTACAAAACAACAAACCCACCTTGGCATAGGATAAGAGAGGGAGTGGATTATACCTGTATTTCTGAGATTGTCCGGCCAGTGGAGCTCAGAACGTCGACTTCGGAGTCATCGTCGACTTCGGAGAGAGAGGAACAGAGATGTGCGAAGAGGGGAAGAAATGAATTGTGGGTCTGGAATTTCCAAAGTCACCGACCTTAACCCCTCTTAAACGACGTAGTTTAGGCCTTTTTTATTTTAGGGGCAATTTTTTCCCGTGTACGGAAATTTGGGGTGCCGCCAACACATCAGCATTTTCCCCCTTAGTGGCGCCAAAAAGTTGGGGAAAATTAGCGGCAAAAATATTTCCTCGCCTTAGATTTCCTTTTGCAAGGAAAATGCAAATTCCTCGCTATAAACCATCTTTAGGCGAGAAAAACCATTTTCCTCGCCTATTATTACCGTGTCAAATGGATTTTGTGAGGAAATTTTGTTTTCCTCGCAAATAGTCATTCTTTAGCGACAAAATAAAATTTCCTCGCTAATTTTCCTCGCAAAAGGTTGTTCGTGTTGTAGTGGATCCTCTACAATGTCATCCTCACTCTCCTGTCGAGAGGAAGAAGCTACTTGTTTGCCCTTACTGCCCTCACCAGCCTGCTTCGTTCTTGCCATTGGAACTACAACCCCCAAAAAGAATACTGAACAGAGGATCTGTAAAATACCACTTTAGCAACCAGGACGCAACACAAAAGAGAAAATACAGAGTTGCGAAATCTGACCCCAGGGCAATCAAAAATCAGATTGGGGTTGAGTTCATTGCTAAAATGGTTCAAAATGGTTATGCATGGATGGGTATGGTGAAGGAATTGATAAGAAGATGAGAGAGGGGGAGAAAGAAGGCAGAAAATTTCGGATTTACCTTTCCTTGGATGATTCTGGACTTGAGGACTTCGGAATCTTTAGAATCCTGGGAATAGTGGGGTAAATGTGGTGGGAGAGGTGTGGAATTGAAGGATTTGGTGAAGATTTTTAGGGATTGTGGATGAATTTAGGAGAATATGGAGGGTTGGGAGGTGTAACGGGGTGAAGAGAAGCCGGTTATGGAGGAATAGAGAGAGAGGGGGTGTATTTATAACTGGGAACAGACGTGCCTTTTCAAATTTTAAACCGCCCGTAACGCACAGGTATCGATAACTCCTCCTTGAGTTATCGATAACAATTAATCCGGGAACCCACTGAACAAATAGTTATCGATAACAATTTTATAAGTTATCGATAACAATTGGCAATTTGCTGGTTCAATACAGATCTTCACCTGTTCGTACTCCCCAACATTTAGCACAACCATATACCTTTTAGAGCATCACACAACACTGCAGTACAGCTTCCAACACCCCTCCAAGCATCCGGTTCCCTAAGTTAAATGAACAAAAGGGGAAGACACGGACTAGGATACAAGATAGGGCGAGGGGACACGAAAGTGGGATAATCAAACAAAGAATGCCTTGTATCACTTCCTAAGTACGCCATATATTCCTTAACGATTCAATAAAGATGTCAACACACTTTAGGCATGAGCATGAGATTATTCACCTAAGCTAAGAATGCAAGGAATAAAAACGGGATATGGCCAAAACTTGATCAAAAACATACCCGAACTTAGCACATTCAAACCTAGTCCATTCATGCAAGTTGCACGTACAAAATTTGCTAAAAACGAACTCTTGTCAGATAACGCTTAACGAGCATGTGCCAAGCTATTTTAATCCAATAACTTTGTACTAACGGAAGGATTGCAAGACTAAAATTGAAAAATTTTACCTTTACCCAAAAGAAAACTTAAAAGCAAAATTATAAATCAAGCATAAATATAACCCTCCCCCCAACTTAAAATATGCTATGCCCTCATAGCATGGAGAACAACAGTAAGGGAAGAAGGGAGAAAGTGAAACATACCAAAAGGGGAATGTCAACCCCCATATACCTCGACCAAGTTGGAGGCTTTTGCATCACCGGCTCTTTTCGTCATCCGAACAGCTTCCAAGGTCAACTCCTTCGGTTCTTCCAACGGAACCACAGCTAGTCACACAGGATCATGGCCGGAGCTTTGTTGGACTAACAACCGCGACACGTAATCGCACCCATGCTTAGGGCTCCTGAATGCCGCAATCACTCCGACGGTAGATCCAATCCACCAAGGCTGGCGTGGTAGCATGTATACCCTGTAAAAGACTTAAGCCCGAACTACCTACTAAGAGCCAAATGACATTAGAACCGCCCGGCTCGCGTCATCCGGGCACCAACAAGCATATATACAAAAGCAAAATAAACAACACCACCCGATGTTCACGCAATCTTACGAGTCATACTTTTCTTCCCACGTCCCACCAAGTAGGCAAAACGTGGGTGGCTATACTAGACCGTCAAGTTTGTTACATCAAGCCCGAGATAAAATTTACCGCTTGACCTCGCCAAGCAATGAAGCCCAGCGTTCCCTACGATCGAAACAAAGTGAGACAAAGCAGAGCCGAGCGCCAAAGCACGGGAATACTAAGTCGCACCCAAAGACCTAAATTGCCACCGATAGGGACTTATCTGGTGAGCATGGATCATTAACGGCAAACTACCACAAAGGAGGACTAATAAAAGTCCGACACAATGATGCATTGATGAAATCTCATGATTTGAAAAACCAACACGAAAAGAACACACAAATATGTACAAGCACGAAACATTGCCCTTACTAACCGGAGCTGGGCACACGATCCTTATTTTAGTAGCGGCGTGCGGAGCTACAAACCCAAGTCAATGATGGGTACCCCCTACCTGGGGGCCGGGTCCGACAAACAGTTAAGTTCAGCGGTTACGCTTTCGCTCCCCGTGCAAAAATAAGTCACGAAATTAATTTAAACAACCAGGTCAACCGGATATACCGGATCGACCAACATCTCCTCAACTTCCTCAACCGGGAAATTCTCCAAGAATGGCTTAAGCCGTTGACCATTGACCTTAAAAACATGTCCATTAACGGGATTCGCAACCTCAATGGCCCCATGAGGGAAAATAGTATGCACAACATAAGGGCCGATCCAACGAGAACGCAATTTGCCCGGAAAAAGATGAAGTTTTGAGTTATAAAGTAAAACCTTTTGACCAACTTCAAAATTTTTCCTTTGAATGTTCCTATCATGGAAATCCTTAACCTTAGACTTGTAGATGTTAGTATTGTCATATGCATCCCTACGGATTTCTTCGAGTTCATTCAATTGGAGTTTACGGTGAACTCCGGTGTCGGGCAAACGATAGTTCAATTGCTTAATTGCCCAATACGCCTTATGCTCTAACTCCACCGGAAGGTGGCATGCCTTACCATATACAAGGCGGTAAGGCGAAGCGCCCAAAACCGTCTTGTATGCGGTACGATACGCCCAAAGAGCATCGGTCAACCTTAAGGACCAATCCTTCCGATTAGGATTTACTGTTTTCTCAAGAATGCGTTTTACCTCACGGTTGGCGAGCTCGGCTTGACCGTTGGTTTGGGGATGATATGCGAGGGAGACCTTGTGCGTTATGCCATACTTCTTCATCAAAGCGGTAAATGGCCGATTGCAGAAATGAGACCCTTGGTCGCTGATGATTGCACGAGGGACCCCAAAACGTGATAGGATATTCTCCTTCAGAAACTCAAGCACGACCTTGTGATCATTAGTACGAGTCGCAATGGCCTCAACCCACCGTGATACATAGTCAACCGCCAATAGGATATACAGGTTCCCAAAAGACATCGGGAATGGTCCCATAAAGTCAATACCCCAACAGTCAAACACTTCAACCACAAGGAACTTTGCTTGTGGCATTTCATCCCGTCGAGTCACTTTACCCAATTGCTGACAGCGGTCACAAGTCTTGCAAAAGGTATACGCGTCGTGGTTCAGAGTAGGCCAGTAAAAGCCACATTGGAGTATCTTGGCCTTAGTCTTGCTTGCCGAGAAATGACCACCACATGCTTCCGAATGGCAAAATTTAAGAATCCCGCTTTGGTCAGAATCAGGAACACACCGGCGGACGATCTGGTCCGGGCAGTATTTGAACAAGTACGGCTCATCATACGAGAACTGCTTAACCTCCGACAAGAACCGTCGCCGCTCATGAGAAGACCAATGTGTTGGAATCAAACCCGTGACCAAATAATTCACGATGTCGGCAAAACCACGGAGTCTTTGATATACCAAAAAGTTGTTCATCGGGAAAAGTGTCTCCAATGGGAATATGTGCAGTGCGATCCGTGAACTCCAATCGTGATAAATGATCGGCCACCACGTTTTCCACTCCTTTCTTATCCTTGATAGTAATGTCAAATTCCTGCAAAAGAAGAATCCAACGGATCAAACGGGCTTTGGCATCCTGTTTAGTAAAAAGGTATTTGAGGGCCGAGTGATCAGTGTAAATCGTAATCGGGGCTCCAACAAGATAAGACCGGAATTTGTCGAGAGCAAACACTATAGCAAGGAGCTCCTTCTCCGTAGTGGAATAATTCATTTGAGCATCATTGAGAGTTTTGCTCGCATAATAAATAACGCATGGATGCTTGTCCTTTCTTTGGCCCAGAACGGCCCCGACAGCATAGTCGCTTGTGTCGCACATCAACTCAAATGGGAGGCTCCAATCGGGCGTTTGGACAATGGGAGGCGTAGTGAGACTAGCCTTTAGCGTGACGAATGCCAACTCACATGCAGCAGTCCATTCGAAAGGAACATCCTTGGACAAGAGATGGCAAAGCGGCCTTGAAATTGCGCTAAAATCCTTGATGAACCGCCGATAGAAACCGGCGTGGCCAAGAAACGAGCGAATGTCTTTGACGCACTTCGGGGTAGGGAGGTTGGAGATGAGATCAATTTTGGCCTTGTCTACCTCAATACCCTTAGCCGACACGATATGTCCGAGCACGATACCTTGAGTGACCATAAAATGGCACTTTTCCCAATTTAACACCAAATTCTTTTCCTCGCATCGCGTTAGTACCTTCTCCAAGTTGGTAAGACATGACTCGAACGAGTCACCAAACACGGAGAAGTCATCCATGAAGACTTCCACAATTCTCTCGACCATATCACTGAAAATTCCCATCATACACCGGGAGAAGGTGCCGGGAGCATTGCACAAACCGAATGGCATGCGTCTATAAGCAAAGGTCCCGAATGGGCAGGTGAATGTTGTCTTTTCTTGGTCGGACAAGGCAACTTCTATTTGGTTATAGCCGGAATATCCGTCAAGGAAGCAGTAGAAGGCATGGCCGGCTATTCTCTCCAAGATTTGATCGATGAATGGGAGGGGGAAATGATCCTTGCGAGTGCTTGCATTCAATTTCCGGTAGTCGATGCACACTCTCCACCCGGTTGTAACACGGGTCGGCACAAGGTCGCCTTTGTCATTTTGCACCACGGTCACCCCAGCTTTCTTTGGTACGACTTGAATAGGGCTCACCCATTTAGAATCAGCAATGGGATAAATAATCCCCACGTCAAGCAACTTGAGAATTTCCGCCCGGACAACCTCCTTCATGATGGGGTTTAGCCGGCGTTGGGGTTGGCGCGATGGTTTGACATCCTCCTCCAAGTAAATGTGATGAGAGCATAACGAGGGAGAGATGCCATGTATGTCTGCAATAGTCCAACCAACTGCCTTTTTATGATTTCTCAAAAGTGCCAACAGCCTTTCTTCTTGGGGTCTCGTGAGGGCGGATGATATGACCACCGGGAAAGTATTGTTGTCGCCAAGGAACGCATACTTCAAAGTTTCTGGTAATACTTTCAATTCAAGAACCGGCGGCTCAACACTAGACGGAACCGATTTCCATTTGTTTAACTTTTTTCTTGTATGTGCAGAAATGAGGATACATGGTTATATGTCAATTGGTAGCGTTTATAGTGGTTAGTGGTTGGTTAGTTTAGAGTTTTGTTTGTGAAAATACAAGGATATAATGATTATATGTGGACTGTCAACACATTGTTTTGGAATGTAACACACATGGTTAAGGTTTGTTCTGATTTTCCTTCTGTTCTATGAATATATATGGTTATATATTCAGTTCTATAAGCCGCTGTGCAGACCAATTTAATAGTGTAAAGTTATTAATTTTCATTTATGTTATATGTTTGCATCTGGATAACTATTTTCATATATATGCCGAAATAATAAATCAAAAAAAAGATAGAATAGTGTTCTTTTTTTGTTAGGAGATACACAGGGTCAGCAACTCCCATATAATGTTATACTCTAATGTTTTTTTTGTTTTTTTTTAGAGTTTCACAACACAAAAACTCACATATAACGGTATATGTTCTACTTTATTAAATTGGTCCGCGCAGCGGTTTTACTGACTTACTCTGATAACCATAGGTGTTTATAACAGAGCTCAATTCTTCACATATAATCATATTTTTCAGTTAGGTGGCATAATGTTATTTGGTTTGTTATTATTTGTGTAGTTGTTCAAGGGGTGAAGAGTATCAAGTTACTTGTGAAGTCAACTGTGAAGAAGGCGACGGCGACGAAGGGAAAGAAGTTACAAGATCTCTTTTTTTATTTTTTATTTATTTTTTGAGTTGGTTAGGACAAGATCTCATGTATAACATTATAAGGTTACGAGATCTCTTTTTTTTTTTTGTGTATTTATTTTTGTGACAAAGGAATACATATAAGGTTCTTTGTTTGTTTTTGCATTGTAAACATATAAAATTAATATATAACAGATTATGTTATATGTTCTTACATTGTAATAAAAAAGATTTCAGAAGCTCATACATAATATATATATATATATATATGAGTTTAGATATAAACATGTAATGTTATATGTTCTTGTGTTGTAATAAGTTCATATAACGTTATCTGTGAAAAATTGGACTATGTTATAAACGTATATGGTTATCACAAGCAAGTCAATGAGTCCGCGCCAATTCAATAATAGATATAATGTTATCTGTGCAACGACAGAGTGCGGACCAATTCAATAACATATATAATGTTATCTGTGCAATGATAGAGTGTGTGAGATCTGGAATGTAGAGAGAGAGAGCTGTCAAAATTCTAAAAAAAAAACAAAAACACAAAAAAAAAAGTCGGCAATGGCATTTTTGTCTTGTATTAATTCCTTTTTGGCTTAACAAGGGTCTAGTTTGGCAACACAAAAAATGAAAAAGAATAAAAATATATTTTTTTGTCTAAGCCAAACAAGGCCCTTGTTTGAGTGGACCTAGTGGGTTACAAATTCGAGAGGTGAACTAAGTGGGTTACAAACATGTTATAGTGGACCCTAGACCAATTTTTTATATTAACAATTATTGATAGAAAAAAATTGAATGTATATTTTTTTCAACCAATACCAGAAATAAGCTTGTTATAAGATAGAAACAAGAAAGAATGAAAAGCCTATAAATGGAAGAACACCCACACAAAACAAGCAGGGAAATTTAAACTCTTGACCTTTTATTGAGATATAAGAGTTCCGACAAACTAAGATAATCCCAATTGGTTAACAAAAATTAAATGTATAGTACATGCTTTTTCAAATGGTTTCAATCTTCAAATAGGAAGCTAATTGTGACCATACGTATCTAAATTAGCTTTGTTTATCTTATATTTTTCACAATTGAATATTAATAGGAACTTATTCTATTCACACGTTAAATTTTTAATTCATAACGGTAGATATGTCTTTCCATGCATAGAACGGGAACAAAGGTATCATGCATCGAATACGGGGCTGAAAAAATTCAACTATCTCTTTTGCCCATTTGATACACGAGATCGAAAAAAATATCATTGTGCTTCTTTTTATTTGTCTCGTGCATGAACGGGCACAACGCTAGTAATGATAAAGCAAATGTAACTTTCCGTTGAATAAAGGTAGTGCATGGATGGTAGAGTTGCCTTCAGTTGTGGCCGCCATACCCAATTTGGTACAGAAGCTTTTAAGGTTTGGTAGATCACACAATGTCAAGGTTTGAAAACTTTTACGCGCATTTCGTCCAACAAACAAACTTCCATTTTTGGGAAATGCTAAGGTACGTACCCCCACCTTATGGTGTGCCAATCATAAAATGTTATGCTTTTTTATGATGAGTGTTATACCTATTGCAGCGAATGTTATGACGGGGGACAACATAAAATGAGTTACTTTGAAAATGCAATGCAAATTAAAAATGTTATGCATCATTTTCTGAAAATGGTATGCCCTTTTGCACTTAACTTTAATTTATCCATTCATATGATGAAAGTCAACGGGAGTACTGTTTCCTCGGGCAAAGTTGGGGATACTTAAAGTGTTCCCCTTCTTTTTTCCTTTTTTTTTAAATCAGAAGCCCCCGTTATTTTACACAAACTTTTAAACTACTGCAGTATTTATGGGATTAGCTTTACGTCAATGTGTAATGAAGCCGAATGTTCAAGTACTTATTCCTCAATATGAAGAGCAGATCATTCTATGAACCCTCGGGAATAATACTAAAGTAAACTAATTAACAGGACAATGATAAAGCTTACCTTTTCACTGAAAAGAGGTTGGGCACAGGCAGAAGAGCTTCCCATGGTCGTTCCCATCTTCTCCTTTTGGGCATAAAAGCTTAAGAGGTTTGGTAGACGTACCAATGTCAGCTGCTTCAATTTACTGAACTTCACCTCACTGGTGAGTTCCTCTTCATCATTTCGTCTTTCAAATCCAACTATTCCCTCCATGATTGTACAGGATCTTACTCCTAGCTCTTCAAGGTGAACAAGTCCTCTTGCGGTGGTTGGGGAGAAGAGATACTTTGACTTACAATCTTCAACAATTAACACAGTTAAATTATTGAACGACTGTAAGCGATGCAGCTCATGACTTTGCACGGATAATTTTGACTCACCAAGAAAATATTCCAAGTCCTCAACACATGATGTAACTTTGAGGTATTTCAAGTCAAGAAATCTATTTCCAACACCTCTATCATGAAGCACATTCTTCAAACCCTTAATGTCATTGATGAATAGCACGTCAGCTTTGTCCACCAAAGGGATGAACTCATTTCTTAACTGAATATCATTCAGTTTCAACATGCATCTTCCAGAAATTAATTTTTTTGAATTTTTGAATTTAGAACCCAATGATATCTTAAATCCCTTCAGGTTCGCAAATATTAGGTCCTCCGTGGATAATAGCATGACATTTAGTATATGGATATGTAGAGTGGTTAATCGACCAGTACTCAATAACCCCCTTAGCTCCTTGAGGTTCACAATTTCTTTGTTGCTCGTGTCTTGCTGCTCTTCAGTTGTGGCCTCCCATTTGTCAAAGTTTTCGGGAAAATACAATTCCTCTAGGCTAATCAACTTGGAAATGACACCTCTAGGAATCACCTTGAGTTTGTCACAATCTTGGAGATCTAACACCCGCAAACCAGTCAATTGTCTGATCTCTAGTGGCAACACCTCGATACTAGAACCCCTAAGGCTAAGCACTTCAAGACTACACTTGAGGTCCTTAAGTATAGAAAGATCATCAAACTCGCATTCATTCAGATATAGCATCCGAAGGTTTGCCAATTTTGCGAGTGATGACGGGAGTCGCCGCATACGCATGCGAGTAAAAGTCACCACTGTAAGTTGGATCATTCCATTGAAAAAATTGTCTGGAACCTCAAGGTCGGAAAGTTCGCTGTTGTCAACCATGAAGGTGTGGAGTTGTGGATATTCCAACCCACTGGGAAGCCCTTTAATACTTTTGAAACTTAATGAGATTGCTGAATACGATGTCACATTCCTACTATTGCGTGGCCATTCATGGGCACCATGATCTATCAGAAATGATTTTTCCTCCCGTGCAATTGAGATACCGACGTCTCTTATAACATCATGAATTTTGACAACATTTTCATGATAGTCAGTTGACAAGAAAGGGGCTGATTTGAGGGCATCCACCACAGTTGACAACAAAGCGGCTGATTTGAGGGCATCCACCACTGTATGCACAGTATTTCTTGCTTCATCAAGTGTGTATGGATTTTGAGAAAGCAAACCATTCGCCACACAATGTCTTGTCAAGTCGTCGATTGATATCTCGGCATCTTCAAGAAACAAACAACAGAGCAAGAAACAAGATTTTGCATCCGAGGACCCCAACATATCGTAGCTCAACTTTAAAGAAGCCCAAACAGTTTGGTTAATGCCCTCAATGTTCGTGATCATGTACCTCTCAAGTTTTTTGAGTGCATCGTTCCACACGTGGACTGGCTTTTCTTCCAAGGCGGCTCCAAGAGCATTTATGGCAACCGGCAAACCTTTGCATTTTCTGCACACTTGTCGTGCTAGGAAATCTATTTCTGGCTGAGACTCTATGGTATTTCCCACCTTCTTCTTGAATTGGTCCCATGCTTCGGCCTCCGATAGCTCTGCAATTGAAAAAATTTTATCGGCTTTCATTGTGATTCTTAACAAATCTTTATTTCGAGACGTTAGTACAACTTTGCAGCCTATCGTTCCATCCGCAATAGGAATACCAATTGCCTTCAGGTCCACTTTCTCCCAAATGTCATCCAAAATTACTAGATATAATTTCTCGCCAGTCTTGAATTTATGCCACAACTCATTCGCTCTTCCCTGTTCATCCTTTGTGATATCCAATGCAAAATTCAATCTGTCAGCCAGTTTTTTTTGTATGTCCTTCACATTGAGATCCTTAGAGACGGCTACTAGCGGGACTTGCTTAAAAGTTCCATCATCTAGCATTTTTTTGGCGACCTTCTCGACTAAAGTGGTCTTACCAACCCCTCCTAGCCCATATACACCAATCATTTTAACATTCGGATCTTTTAACGCACCCACAATATCCTCAAAAATTGGTGTCCTAGAATCAAAGTGAACATAATTCTGGGCGGATGGAAATTCAAGTTCTGGAGGAGGCGGCTTAGGGTGCGAGATTTCATCAAAATGGCTTTCCTGAACGAGTTTCTTGACATCTGCTATCTTCTCTTCTGCTTGTTTGCTCAATCGGTACCGCCCCTTGATGTTAGGACATGAGCATGCAAGGCAGTGCATTTTTGCCTCGGCTGAACTTCGCTCGATAAGGTCCTGAACATAATTTTTCATCTCGTCCGCGTCCGTTTGCCAGTGTGAAACAGCATTCTCAATCTCTTCACCGCGATCATTGGCCTCACAAACTTTTCTTTCGATTATTACCCGACGATCTTCAAGACTTCTCATTTCAGTACGCAATTTGTCCAAGTTCGTCCTGTACTGAAGAACATATTTCCCTGCTTTGCTCGCTGCATTGATGGCTTCATCAAAGGCTCTACATCCCAACTCCTCAATTATGCTTTGCGGGGTACACATTTTCCGCTACAGCGCGCGTTAGTCCTTCTGATATTTCCAAAGGAACTGTGTATGTGGTGCGATAGTTATTTGACAAGACAAAGCTTTTGGTATCTGTAATAAAAAAGAAAGAAAAAATATTAGAGGGAGAAGAAAATTAAAGGAAGATAAGAGCAATGACATAACAGCATAGAACCATCCAAAATACTGTATTTAGTCCTATTTTAAAAACAGGATTAAATATACCATCTCCGTTGTAAAATATACCACCTGTAGCTTTTTATTTTTAGTTAATTTTATTCTTTTGGGGACAACTTTTTCCCTACATTATTTGACTTCCTTAAATCCATCTTTAGTTAATTTTAATTTGCTGATCAAAAAAGATAGATAAGAAAAAAGAACTTAGATTAATAATCCGTAGGTTGCCAATAAAAAAAGAAAAAGAAAAGAATCCGCACATGGCAAATAGATGAGTGCCCTATTTGATTTTCATTAGATTTAAGTTTAGTTGGTTCGCTAAACTCTTTAATTCTCCATCTACGGTAATATGTATGTGTATACGATCAGAGAATGGATCGAGATCGTATTATTGGATCGAGAATTCAGTGGCGGAGCCACATGGAGAGGAGTGGGGGCATGCGCCCCCACTGCAATTTTTAATAATTTCACTTATATCCCAAATTATAAATACCATCATAATTTGTATTAAAAAATTATACACATTTTTTTTTATAACACTTAATCCTATGTATCTTTGTCAAGTTTTTAAAAAGTACTGTTTTACGTACTTGTTTTCCATAAAAACTCATTATATATGTGTGTATTGTAGCAATTTTATATCTTAAGTTCATTTTTTTCATGTTATGGTTGTTTATTACAAGTAAAAGATAGAAAATTTTAAGATCATGCTCAATGGTGCCTCCACCAACCTAAATTCCTGACTACGTCACTGATTGAGATTGTATTACTGAATCATGGTTGTTTTGTAGTCTTTTATTTTTTGATGAGTTATCTATTTAATTTTTTCCTTCATCTGGCCAGAATTCCTTTATACTTGAACTGACCGTTCTTAAATGCATAGGAGTATATGATATCGCCTATGTCAATGTTATCATACATGGAATTCATACACATTCACATTATAAAGAAAACAATAAAGTTAATCACAATACATTCATATACCATGAGTTGGAAGCTAGCTAGTCAATAACTATGATTGATATCCTATCATTATCTCCAGGAAGATAAAATCTGGTAAGAAATGTGAGTATTGAGAAGATGTGACTAGTGATTTTGGACATTTTGTGAGACAGGAGTATATAGTAAGGATAAAATTGGTAAACCACACAACTATAGGTTTGAATCGTAATCCACAAATGTGAATAGGATGAAAACTTTACTCCACATAGGACCGGGATTTAATTTATCAATTTGGTGATGTTTTTTGTAGAGACCCGTAAATTTCTTATTAATTTCGATAGTTGTAATAAAAGAAAAGAAATGGACGAAAATGGTTTAATTATGAATGTGGGGGTCTTATGTGAAAGAAGTTGAAAGTCATGGGTGTTTCTGTGATTTGTGCATGTGTGTGCACGTGTATACCAGGGAAAAGTTCTCTTTTTTTTCATTTTCACTTTGCTCTATATCTCTCTCTCTCGGCTCTCTCGATCTCTCTCACTCTCTCAACCAAAAATTCACCTCCAAATCCAAAACCCACAATAATCAACTCCCAAACCATTTTCTACTCGCATTTTGGAGCTCGTATTGCGTTGGACAAAGCTTGGTTCGGTGTATTGTTGCTTGGCTTGGGACTCCGGAAGTTAGGGCTTACTTTATCTTTTCGATTGCGGTTTGGATACTCGAGGTAGGAAATTCTACCTCTCTTTATATGTTATTTGGGTTCTCCTTTATCTTATTTGAGTATCTCCATGCTTTGTTTGAGCTTGTTTTGATTGTTGTTTGGTCTGGATCAAAATCTGTTAACTGATGAAAAATCGCCAAATTTCTGAATTCCTACCGGTAGGACGTTTTTCTCTACCGGTAGAACTTTGTTTCTGTGATAACGTGCGCTCTCTGTTTTGAATTTGTACCGGTAGAACTCATTCCCTACCGGTAGGGTTATTAATTTTTCCCACCTACCAGTAGTATTTTTATTTCTACCGGTAGAACTCTTACCAGCTGAAATTTTGTACCCACTGATTGAAATTCCTTCCGGTAGCTCCATGCTCCCTGCCGGTAGGTCACCATTAAAATTCCAAATTTTTCCACGTGCTGCAGACTCACATTTCCTATAGCCTTTGACTTTTCCCATGGGTTACATGATTGGTTGTAGTATTTAATAAGGAATTAGGTGGTTTTACTGGTCTCCAGGATCGCATGTTGCTTTTTTTTTAAAAATTGTTCGAATTGGTGGCGTCATGGAATGATAAATCTGGACTTCTTGCTCGATATTTGTTCAAACGATACACTTGAACTTGTGAATGACGCGCGAACGTTCAGGGCCCATCGACAGGTGGGTGCCTGGCAGGGGATATTCAGGGTCCCATAATTAGCCTGGCAGGAGCTAATGCTCAAAATAATTACTTAAGACCTAACCTTTATGGTGGGTGCTTAGCAGGGGATATCGGGGTTCTAAAATTAGCCTGGCAGGAGCTTCGGCTCAGACACACAAACGATATGACATTTTGGAGACATAAATTGGACGGGTATGATTTATGGGTTTAATAAAAGGAAGATTGGAGATTTTGGAACAATCGTTCATAATAATTGTGCTTCCTCCGTTGTCTTGAATCTTCCATTGTTCATTCGTTTGTCTCGCTCATCTGCATATAGAGTTTGCGTAGACTTTTCTACTGGGCTAGTGTAACTCAAGCCTTATATTATTTTTAGGTACTAACCCGGGACCATAGATTGCATTGCTTGAAGTGCTTGGAGTGTGGTCACTACTTTTGAAAGCTAGCCAAGGAGTTACTTATCCATCTTTTGTAAATTTCTTTTGAAAGATATATTTGTAACTAAAGTTGTAATTCTTTTGACTTGGAATATTGTATCAATTAATTCTCTTTCGAAATACGATACTTATGATAATTTGGGGCCGTCGAGCCAGTGATGTAATATTTTGGAACCTTTTGGAGTTGGAAGTACTATTATGAAAATGAGAATACGGTGATTATTTTGGGTAATGTACGGATATTGTGAGTATTTTTATTATGAAAACCATTTATAATTATGTTAAAAATTGAGGACGTGACATTTTTTGTCTTCCACGTATCTTTCTGTAATCAGCTTGTACGCACTTACCATTTTCAGGTTGAGACCTTTCGTGGGTCCTTCTATGTCCGACAAAGACGATCAAAATCGTTCTGATTACTTTAAATCTTATCGACAATATTGATCATGTCAATCGAAGAAAAATATAGTGACACACCCAATAAATGAATTCTGAGATCATATCTTTCGATGCCAGATGGGCACACTTTTTGGCACAAACAATATTCGTGAAAAAAGAATGATCATATCTTCCTCAACCTTTCTAGAATCATTCTATGTAAAACATAAAATGCACAATAAATATTTATAATGTACTCTACCGATCCCCCGGCCAAACTTCAAAATGTAAAATATATAGTGGCTATATAGTAGAAAATTATTAATTAATTCTTTTTGTATGTATGCGTGTGTTTTGCCCAATATAATTGAAAATGGCTCTCTTTTCTCTTGTACAATAATATTCCTCAGGTTTCATGCTTGAACTTCAAACTGTATGCAAGGAAGACTTCAAAAGGAACATGAGTAGTTTTAGGTTTTAAGTTTTGGCCCCTATATGTAAATCATAGCTCCGTCCCTCTATTGGAAAGGGTGGGTTCACAAAAGACCTGAACATGACCCTCATATTTTCTTAGAAGAAAAGGATTTTGAAACAATTTTTTGCTAATTGCAACGAAATTTTGAGCAATTTTTTGTTGGTCTTTATCCTTTGACAAATAAATTAACAAGCTTTGGATGCTAACTCATAATAAGCTTTGGAGGCAAGGGTGGGACCAGAATTCTAATTTGTCCCGGTCTAACCAAAATAGAGTTTGCTTACCCTTATGGCAAGTTGAAGAGGCACTAGAACTAGTGGATGTATTCTGATATCCTCAATGCCACAATGTCTATTTGATTAGCTGATGCAACTCAAATTTGAAAAGAGAAAGCTCTCTATATCTGCAGTAAAACAGAAAATAGTAAACAGAAAAATAAGATGACAACATTGCACAACGCTGCATTAACAAAAAAAAAAAAACTACCCTTAATTTCAACTTCCCCAAGATAGAAGTAAGATATTTCCCCTACAGTCTTTTTTTTTTTTTTAAATAATATTCGCCCTTCTACGTTTATCTCAACAAATAGCAACTTAGTATAATGGGGAGTAGAGGGGAACACCCGTGGATTGGATTACAATCAGTTCCTCCCTCATCCAGAAGTAATGAATATAAATCTTGAGGCATGCGTAAATTGTCTACCCATTTTATATCTACAATTTGAATTAACCCCTTTTTCATGGTAATTTTATTTTTCCTCAACCAAATTCCACAAATTAACCCATCGTATATATCTGCTGCTGCATATGCATGTACAATAAAAACGTGGCTATGTAGTGGAGAATAATTGATTTCTTTTATGTGTACATGTATGTTTTGCCTAGTATAAATATAAAATTACTTCTTTTTCTCTTCTTTTTTTTTTGAATATTGCTCCTAGCTCCGTGCTGCAGGACAGGGGCCTGACTTGAGGGTGCCGTAGGTCTTTACCCTTCGACAAATAACTTAACAAACTCATTTTTCAACTTTGAATCACTACTTTAATTAGTAGGAGTATATACTTTCGAGAACTCCATGGTTGATTAAATATTAACAGAAGTCACCAATGAGAAGGCAAGGAACTCTTCCATCGATATCTTTTAGCATATTGTTGGGATCTGAATGCCAATACTACTATTATCCCACTACTTATAAAACACCATCATCCCAACAATATAGAATTAATTGTGTCAATGAGATATGCATATCGAACACTATAATCAACACCAAAAGAAAAATAAAGTTATAAAGGCAGCATACCTGAATAAATTAGGCACACTCGTTTTTCAACTTTGAACTCTTACTTTAATGCTTTCAAGAATTAGATCCATGGTTGATTAATCAATATCAACCAATCTTTAAGCATATTGGTGGGATCTGAAATTAAGCCAATAGTAATCACTGTTAATATCTCACTGCTCATAAAAACACACTCATCCCAACAATATAGAATGATAGTAAAGTTTATGGGCATACCTAAATAAATTAAAGCGTGAAGAAGATAAAGATAGAGGCAGACCACAGGAAATAGCAAACTCAAGATTGAGTGGTAGAGATAGAGAGAGTGTAGATGGACTGACAGAACGGGTGGAACCATGAAGTCCTTAAAAATCTACTTTGGGCAAATTCCAATGAGCTCTCCCGAGGATTTTTATAATTACAGATATCTTCACTCAAGTTTCAAAATTGAAAATGAACTCTGCCAAAGAGGGAGCGGTTCCTCATGAACCAATTTCATATCCAAACCCACTTGGTACATAGGATCTCGTCCTAAACTACAATCATCCCCAATAAATCCTATGCTTCATGAGTTTGAACTAACTTACTTTTTTTAATCAATGATTTTGTTAATGAATTTTTTTTAGTGATTATTCAACATGTTTAATTTTTGAAATTTTCTGAAAAAGACAAAATATATGAAGAAAATTTTTTCAAATTAAAATCATAAACTCCAAAAAGTCAAGCACTCTTTTGATTGGCAATCCACACATTAAAGTTTGGCAATCCAAAGAGTCGAGGCAAAAGTTATGATGTAAAAAATTGATTGTAAAGATTAAGAGAAAATAGCCGAAAATACTATGAAACCTAATTTAAGAGGTCGCACGTCAGTGGGAGTAATGAAATGGAAATGATATATATAATAAAGTGTGACCATCAACTGTGTAACCTAAAGTTAATATTTTGAGTTGCATGATTAGGTTAAGATTAAGCAACTCAGCTGGCATGAGTCGTTAGAAATATCGTGCCAAATAGCTGTAGTAAAAGGTTGTCCAAAGAGGCCTTTAGTCCAACATGTGTGATAAGAGTCATTGTGATCATTCTAAAAACTTGGGGAAGATATGTGGTTTTTACAAAAACTGAGACGTCTTTGTAATATTCCGCTGCGCCCCCCCCCCCCCGGTTTCATCCGGATTCGTGGCTGGGGCGATTTTTGAAAAGAACTCTTCACGTGAAGACTCTATTCTTTCCATGAAGAGATTTATTTTAAATTTGAACCAATAAAAATATTTTTGGACGGTTGTAATACTGTAGTACAAGAGTGTAGTGCACCACAGGGTCCCCGAAGCCATCTCCATCTCATCCCCGCAATTGTGAATTAGAAAATGTTAATAGAATCATGGATTTAAATCATATAACGCAGCGACCGGTGCCTTACACACTACAAGAAATTTGGGATCTCCCAAGTTTTTTAGTAACGGTTCAAAAAACCGTCGGTATAGATGATGTATAGCAACGGTTTGCAAAACGTTACTAGAAACAGGACTATAGCAACGGTTTTCATGCAACCGTTACTAGATTACAAGACTATAGCAACGGTTTTCAATAATTGTTACTAAAAATCGAACTATAGCGACGGTTTCCAATAAACTGTTACTATAAACCGGCCTATAGCAATGGTTTCCAATAACCGTTACTATAAACCGGACGATCAAGACCATTGATTTTGTTTTTCTTGTTGATTAAATCATTCTCATTAAAATTTGGCTTCATCGATTTTAGAAAACTTCTTTATTGAGACAAAGAAAAAAAATATTATTTTCCGAAAATGTTTTAAAAAAATATTATTTTCAGAAAATGTTTTAAAAAAACTTTTTAAAAAAAATATTAATTTTAGAAATTGTTTTGAAAAAACTTTTTTTTTAAATATATATTTTCAAAACTTACTTATTTTTCAAAAATGTTTTGCAAAATTTTTTTAAAAAAAAACTATTTCAAACTTTCATGTTTTTCAAAAATATTTTTCAGAAATTATTTTTGTTAAAAAAATACAAAAAATGTTTTTTAAAACTTTCTTTTCTCAAAAAATGATTTCAAAAACTATTTTGTTTGAAAAATGTTTTCAAAAAACCTTTTTCTTCAAAAATAGTTTCAAAAATTAGTTTTTTTTTTCTTTTCAGAAAATTGATTTTCAACTTTTTTTAAGAATTTTTTTTTTCAAAAATTAGTTCAAAAAAAATTTTCCCAAGTTGTTTTGTAATAAAAATGTTGCACAAAATTATTTGTTTTAAAAATGTTTCTTTTTCAAAAGTTTCTTTTTTCGAAAAATATTTTTGAAAACTATTCCTTATACCATAATTAATCTCACGCGAATCAAACATGGGATTGGAAGAAATTAGGGATAAAATTAATCTAGGACAAATAATTCAGGAACTATTATTCTCAAGACTGTTAATCCCATCATTTTCAATCTGCGAATCAAACGAGGCTTGACATAAGCTAGCCCAGTTGGTTTGCATAGTATAAATATTATTAGGCCCTTGATATTACACAAGTGCTGGGCTAGCCCAGCTGGTTCGGACTCGCGTGCGCATACGCGAGGTCTTGGGTTCGATTCCCAAGAGGAGCAAAGTTGTTGTGTTGCATTCCATGTGCCACGTCAGTGCCATGTGGAGACCACGTGGCTGCCATGTCATATTTTACCCCAGATTTAAAAAAAAAAAACTTGCCTTTACCAACAGTTACAACCGTTGCTAAAGAAACCGTTAATAAAAAAAAATCTATACCAACGCTTGGCAAAACCGTTGCTATACCTCTACACCAACGGATATCTCGCAACGGTTGGTGAACCATTGGTATTGCTTTTAGCAATGCTTTTTGTTTTTTTAAGCAACGTTTTTGACCGTTGTTATATCTCAATTTTCTTGTAGTTATTATTTAGCAAATTCGATACTTTAAAGTTGTAATTCAATTCTAGTTCAAATGCCATGACCACATGCAATCGTGTGTGCATTTTGCAAATTTAAGAAGCATAATTTTTATTCGATAATTAAGAGTGTCCGAGTTATTTTACGCATATTTCAATTGATCTATGAGACATTAATCTCAATATTGATCATCAGGAGTTTGATAAGAGTCTAAGAATGGCGCCATTTAGACAGAAGAAGGGGAGGGGGGTGCTATAGTGCAACTGTTGTATTACACCGTATAATGGAATCGATCTGATTGTAGCCGCCGCACTAGAGGCTACAGCATCCCGGCTCCGTTTAGACTGATCTGACAAAAACTTGATAACCAACCAGCATTATTGCAAGACACCATGACCCCCTCCCCGCTCTCTCTCACTTTAATTGTCCTTTCCACCTTATCAATGTCTTTTCCCCCAGTAAATACAATAGAAAATAGTCTACTCTGATGGAAGTGGTCCCTCTCGACTGAGGAGAACCGCCCACTTGGAAATGAGCTCCAAAAATATTTACTCACCTCGTCCGTAGTTGTTGGTTGATTTTTAATATTTATGTCATGTTTAAATTTTTTATATCTTTCAATTTATATTGGATTTTATGATTTTAAAAATTTTGTATGATAAAATTGATTAAGATCAGTCAAAATAGATCTATTTGCATATTTTTAGAGATTCGTATTAAAAGATGTATACTTGTGACGTCCCACTTTTTTAGTTAAAAAAATAATAATATAATATTTTTGACACAAATAATCAAATCTTTCATTTTTCTTTTTCAAACTTCTTGCAAATACAAAAAAGAATAATAATAATGTTGGGTTGATTGTATAATTAGACTAGATAAGTATTAAGTTTGAACGTGAGCAGTTTATTAGGGTGAGAAAACCTTTGAGAAGTAGGATTGTTATTTCTTTTCTCATTACCGAAGATACCGAGAGCAAGAGAGAGCTGCGGCAGTAGATAGAGCGACGGCATGGGAAGGTTTTCACCGGAGTTGTGATTTTTAGGTAAGTCTTCTAATTAAGTTCTCTTAAGTATTATATTATGTAACTTACCCTTTAGGCTTTTATGATCATATAATGGAATATGGGTTTTGTTGTTTGAAAAGTGAATCGGTGGGGTGGAGAGAGAGAGAGGGGGAGGTGTGCGTGCATGTGGTGCTGTGTGTGCATGCCGTGTGTGAAGGTGAGAGGTAATGGTGGTATTCAATTGCAAATTAAGTTTCTGGTGATTTGCATGTTGGAGTTTAGTTGGTTGGTGGCACTTGGTTTTAGGTTTAAGAATTAATTATTAGTAGTCGTATAAGTTTAGGCATTAACTAGTTATAGTACAGTGGATCATTCAAACACTTGTAGATTTATTTGTTTCTTCTGTTTGCAATACAGACTAGTGGATTGTTATCAACATCGCAATTGGTTGCATTCTTTCAGACTTGAGGTGAGTGATTAAGCATGTGATGCATTCTTTTGGAATCTTTTTGAGCCTATCTATTCTTGACAATTCATTTATTCATTGTTGATTCAATAAGTGATATTATTATTCTTGTTCTCATATTCATTCACGGTTGATGTACCCTTTGGCACACAAGGTTATTTGATAATATTTTTAGTTGATCGATTGTCCGTACTTTTATTGTTGTTGATTCGTTGACTCCATAATATTATTGTGACTCTGCAACGGCACGGGAAATAATCCTGGTGTAGGTGCCCCCGGCTCGCCGTTGTTCTATTTGTGTTTGGGACCATGGACTACGATTATATTTATTAAAGTCCAAGGAAAAGACTCGTGAAATATCGTGGTGACTTTGGCCGCTAGGGAAAAAACTTGTGACATACCCTGTGATTCTAGTGCTCAACGGATAGGGAAAAGACTTGTAAGATACCCTGTGACCCTACTCTAGATCGGCTTAGGGAAAAGGTTCCATGCGCCATCCTGTGGTGACCCTAAGTACAGTGTTGGATCCAACAGGTGAAGCCCTGAGAAAATATTTGGCATTTGGTACTTGGTAATTGGAAGATATGGTTCCCACTTTGGTTTAGACTCCCGTCTATCATTGTCCATCGTTTGGATATTATTGGACACATTGTTTGGTATAAATGCTTAATTATTGTTCATATTATTCATTAATCCGTTCTTCATCTTGTGGATACTATTCGTTGAGCTGTTGACTTCTTTGTTCGATATTGGTTGTTGATATTATTCGTTGGACCATCAACCTTCATTACTAATTTGAAACCACTTCTTTAGAACCTTCAGTTATCGTTGATTTATACGTATGCCACTTTGTATTATTACCCTTAGCATGCTTAACTACTCATTGAGCTCGTCAGCTGACGAATTTATTCTACATTATTTTTCAGGTTAGTTCATGGAGCATTATAGTGGACTCTGCGGCATTGTCGGGACCTTGTGTTTGGACCTCTATGACGTTTGCAATTTTATTTCTTTTATCATGTAAAACCGCTTCCGTACTTTTATTTATTAGCTTCCACACTTTTATTTATTGGCAGTTCATGGTGAAATTTGGAGATTAGAAAATATGAGATATTGTGTCTTTTACTTAAGAAAAATATTGGTTTTGTGTCGCACATTTTATTGTAATAAAATATCCAATTTTTCTTTTATTTGTTTCAAGTTGAAAAAAATATTTTTTATTAGGCTCCATGTCCCATGTTGCTTCATGGTACACGGCCGGTCATGCTCTTGGATTTGGGGCGTGAAAATACTACTTTCGTCCCAAAATATTTTTCCATTCTGTAAAACGATGACTAAAAAATAATGCATTTATTTGAAGTAAAAAATCAATTTTTTTTCATAAATTAAAAGAATTCATCGATATTAAGTGAATTATTGAAAAAAATTGAATTTTTTTGCCAAAATTATATTATTTTACGAACCGGATAAACATTATGAAACGATCGGAGTACAATTTTGTAGGAGTATGGAATGACCGAATGGTGGAGGTGGACAAAGTCTTCCACAAAAGTCTTTCTTTCTCAAAGCAGTGGCCGTCAATGCTTAATGATGCTTCATATCAACAGCCCCCCACGAAAAGCTCCAAACAAGTCCTTGTCACTTTTATTTGTACTAGCATCTAACTCTCAATAATACTCTTGTTTTTAATCTTCGATCTCGTAAATTTTAGTAATTTAAAATATATTTGAAATATGTTTTTCTTAGTTCGTGCTATTGCTTTGATTCTTACATATAAAACATATATTATGTGACTTGAACAAGTATCACAATTGTGAAATCTTTCTTGAGAGGGATTAGGAGTACAATTTTATTTTTATCTCCAATATGCCATGCCTTGTCGTTAAGACTTACGAACATGCAAGATATGTAATTAGCCTTCCCAATCTACATGATCTAGGTCTGGAAATTTCTCTCTCCTCCTCCATCTCCTCTCCTCATCTTCATTGTTCATCTCCTTGTGTCACCATGTGCACTCTTGCCTAACATGCACATGTTCCAAAACCCACTCATGTAAAGAAAGTCGTTCCCAAAAGAACTTCGAAATTGACTTGTATGGTTCTGTTGTTTCCCCATACCAATACCAATTCTTCCTTGTGGTCATGCCTAGGATTAAAACCTCTATTGTATGATTTGCACAAGACATACTCTTATTCTTGCATAGATCCAAATTCATTTAAACCATTCAAACACATTTGGGCTTGATTGAAGAAAGAGAATATAATAAGGAATAGAGCACAGAGGTGTAACCTTACTCGATATTTGCATATCACATTATGTGCATATTTGAATAACCTAAGATTAACCTTTTGAGTCGCGCGGTTAGATTAAGAGTAAACAGGTCAGCTGACGTGAGTCGTTACAAATATCGTGCCAAAAAGCACCGTAAAAGTTTGTGCAAAGAGAAAACCAGGAGAGGTCTCTGTAATATCCCCTTATTCACTTTTCTCCCACTCGGGGATCTTGTAGTACAATAGTGCACTATAGGATTGTAGCGTGGTCTTATAGGCGTCCATCTCAGTAATCAATAGTTCAGATTTGAAAAAAAAAACTATTTGCATGAAGAGTCTATTCTTTCTGCAAAGAGTTTTTTTTTAAATTCAGACCATTGAAAATACTTTATGGACGGTTGTGATACCGCACTACACCCCTGTAGTGCACTGCAGTGTCCCTCGAGCCATCTAATCCCCGTAAATGTAAATCCCCGGAGCCGTCTAATCCCCGTAAATGTAAATCAACAAATGTTAGTAATAGAACCGTGAATTTAAATCACATCACACAGCGGCTAGTGCGTTACATTATTTAGCAAATTCGATACTTTAGAGTTGTAATTGTGTTCTGGTTAAAATGCCATGACTGCATGAAATCATGTGTGCATATCTCAATTGATTTTGGAGACATTGATCATCGAGAGTTTGATTAGAGTCTAAGGTGCTTCCACTATCGTTCGGATCCCTTTTTCCAAAGAATTTTTTGAACTCAAACTGAAAAAGTGTCTTTCCAAAAAAAAAAAAAATCTGAAAAAGTGTGATCGGATGGTAGGCCATAGTGGGCCAATTACCAATTTTTCACATTAACGCCAGTGCAGGAAAACTTGAAAAAGTAAAGGCAGCATATGCTAAGATCATTAGAAGTCGGGATCTCACATTAGACCCTCTCTTCTTCTTCTTCTTTTTTATTGTCACCTATTTGACCTTTGAGCAACAATGATTATGTAGAAGAAAGTGGAGTTTCTGCGAAAGAATAAAAAACTAGAGCCACAAGTTATGTATGTAATGATGAACCAATGAGATCAAACACCATTTCCTCCCTCCAAATTTGTTTGTCCATCTTCTTTATTTAGGACCTCTTAAAAGATTGTCTTTATGATTCAACTTACTAGCAATGAATTTTGTTTGGTAGATCTAAATTTAGGATTATTAAATTATGAGCAACTCTGCTTCTAACTCGCCCGTATATTTTAGAATAAATAAACACTAGATATGTAACGACATGTCTAAGCTGACCTGCTAACCATTTACCTAACAACGTGATTCAAAGGTTAACCTCAAGTTATATAGTAGCTGCTCGCAAATCCTTATATAACATTTCATCCTTTTCCAATTTCCCGATGTGGGACTTGATTCCCAAAGTGGGTTCTCTCAATCTTCTGATCTTGTGGTGCAACATCCTCGTTGCATTGTCCCATCAACCTTTCTTTGGTGACCATGGTGTGACACTTAATTCTATACAGCACAATCAGTGTACTGGTAGCAGATTCTAGAGGTGACCTCCACCTAGACTAGGGTTGTGCTCTGATACCAACTGTAACGATTGGCCCCAGCTGACCTGCTAACCATTCACCTAACTACGTGATTGAAAAAGTTAATCTCGAGTTATACAGTAACTGCTAGGTGGTCGGAACTTATTATACACTGCACCAACTCATTTTTACCCACCGATATGGGACTTTCTTTCCACATGGGGTCTCACAAGATAAGTAAACGTTTGGTAGTTGACTTGGTTTTTTGAGATTGTTGCAATATTGGTCCTAAGGTTTTAGGGTGAGTTTGGATTTAAAAGTTAAGTAACTTATTATTTGTCTTTATTTGAATTTTTTGCATTTGTTTGTTTTGCGTCAAACTTTTGCGACTTATTGGTTCGTCTTGATGAGAGAAATCAAAAAATTAAAATTTTTGATCAAAACTCATAATTTTTTGAATAAAGACAAAAATTAATAAGTCAAAAAGACAACTTTTTTTTTTTTACTTTCACTACAAGAAAAAGTATATTTGCTGACGAAAACAATGGTGGCAAAATTTAATTTTTACAATCTATAGGTTATCGCCGAAAGTCACTTTTGGTGATGAAAATCTTATTTCTCGTCACCTATAGTAATTTTTGGTGACAAAAATCTTTTTGTTTCATTAGCAAATATACTTTTTCTTGCAGTGTTTTTTTTTTGTCTGTTTTAGAATCAGACTAAGGATAAACAGGTCGACTGGCGTGGTATCAGAGCCTACACCAGTCGGAAGTGTGAGGCGGGTCCCACGGAAAGAAATGCTTGGATGGGCCCGACAAGTGAGGAACTTGAGGTGGTTAAGCAGGTACTTGCCCCACATCGGTTGGTGGGTGGAACTTGTTGGACTATGCAGCTCAATGAAGACGTTGCGATCTCAGGTGAGGGAGATTGTGGAACCCCATTAAGAAGTCCCACATTGATGGGAGTAATAAAATGGAAATGGTATATAACGAAGAATGACGAGCTATTTTATAACCTGAGGTTAATTAACCTTTTGAGCAGTGTGGTTAAATTTAGGGTAGGCAGGTTAACTGGTATGGGTTGTTACAAATACCGTGCCCAAAAGCCTCGTAAAAGTTTGTCCAACCCGTCTCCGACGTTGATTGATAGTGAATGTAGATGCCACCCAAACTCATAACAAGCTTTGGAGGTAAGGGCAGAATCAGGATTCTAATTTGCCACCAAACTTTTTCATATATACGTAAATGTTCAAAATGAACAAAAAAAAAAGTAATTAAAAAAATCTGTACACTATTGAAGTTGTACCCTATGCACTGAAGTTGTGCCCTACATTATTTTTCAGAGAAGAAAATATTTATTATCGAATCTTAGTTAATATCTTCAACAAGTTCTCTTTCAGTGAAATGGGCTAATATTTACTGGCTAAAATTCAACATATAAATTGGATGTGATAATTAATATAACCGTGTGTACAAGTTAACAATACCGAATAGGCGGATATAGAGCTTGCTTACCCTTGTAGCAAGTTGAAGAGGCACTAGAACTGGTGGATGTATTCTGATATTCTCAATGCCTCAATGTCTATTTGATTAGTTGATGCAACTCAAATTTTAGAAGAGAAAGCTCTCTATTATATATCTGCAGTAAAAAGAAAACTATAGTAAACAGAAAAATAAGATGAGAACATTGCACAATGCTCCATTAACAAAACAAAAAAAAAAATCCTTTCAACTACCCAAAAATAGAAGTAAAATATTTCCTCTTGCAGTTTTTTTTTGTTTTTTAAATAATAATCTCCCTACATCACCTCGTAGTATACTTCGTTTATCTCAACCAATAGCAATTTAATATAATTGGAGACACCACTGTTCTTAAATTTTTAAGATCAAAAGACAAAAAGAACAATTTCTTGGTAATTAAGATGTTATATCAGAAAACAACACCGTTACAATGGGGGACTAGAGGGGAACACCCCTAAATTACAATCTCAAAGAGACCAAAAACACAAAAGCAAAATCTCAACAATTTCAAAGCGTCCTTTTTATTTAGCGGCTATTTTTTGGTGTAGGTGGCTGTTTAGGGTGAATTTGAGGGTTTGGGCTTGGCCCATTTTTGTTGGTCTCTCTCTTGTCAACATTTGGTTTCGGGTAGTCTTAGGTTAATCTTTGTATCTTTTCATAAATTAATAAAATTCTTTTGTTGAGGAAAAAAAATACTAAAAAAAAGGGGACACAGCTATACAGAACAAATTAAAGCAAAGCATATCAAACACCAAAGAGACTATCCACTACTCCTAGCAAACAAAAGGATTTTATGAGAGATGTCCAGAGAGTTGATTAATTTGGTCGGAGGAAAAATGGTCGACCATTTGCAGAGAGGGATCCTCCCTCGTTCAGGAGTATTGTCTACCCATTTTATATCTCCAAGTTGAATTAACCCCTTTTTCATGGTAATTCTATTTTTCCTCAACCAAATCCGTCAAGTTAACCCATCGTATATGTCAGCATATCCATGTAAAATAAAAAGTGGTTATCTAATAATTAATTTCTTTTATGTGTATATTTATGTTTTGCCTAGTATGAATACAAAATTAATTACTGTTTTTTTTTTTTTTAAATAATGCTCCTAGCTCCATTGTGCGGGACAGGGGCCTGACTTGAGCGTGTCGTCCGACTACATGGCGTTCTTCGCTCAAGGCTGCGAGGACTAACTAACTTAGTCGGAGATTTTTCATGCCAAGAGCAGGCCAGCGATGCACTTTGCGAAAGCAGATCTGTGGTCTTGAACATTGCAACGGTGCTTCGTGCCTATTGGTTTGAGTTGGGTTCTCTACTGCAAAATCGATGATGGACCCTATGCCGAAACCTCATGCTGGTCAGATCTGGCAGTACGTGTTGTAGAGCCTGATAATTAGCCTAAGTGCATGCTTTTGCACAGTTGCTCATGTCTTAGATTTTGGTATTTTGGTCTACTCCTGATTATGGAGATGTAATCTTTGCCTTTGGACATTTGAAATGTAATAAAATTTGCCGTTTGATAAAAAAGAAAAAAGAAAAAGTGACTGTAGACAAGCTAATTTCAGTATTTTCCTTGGAAGAAAATGGAAAGCGTATTTTGAACAATTCCTCGTAGGTCTATACAGTTTGACAAATAAATTAACAAACTCAATTTTTGAATTTGAACTACTAGTTTAATACTTTCAAGAACTCCATGGTTGATTAATTAATAGAAGTCACCAATCTTTTAGCATTTTGTTGGGATCTGAAAGCCAATACTAATATTATTCCACTACTCATAAAACACCATCATCCCTACCATATAGAATTGTGTCAATGATATCTAACACTATAATCTTTTTACTTTTCTATTTTTTGAATGGCAAAGAAATTTCATTATTTTTTGCATAAGTATTACAAAGACTAAAGGGAACACGGAGAAAATGGCATCACAACCCTCTACAAATATCCCAACGAAGTTGGCAACTAAGTATCGGGATAATCATATCCCCAACCGAGACATATCTCTCACTATAATCAACACCAAAAGAGAGTAAAGTTATAAGGGCAGGCAGCATACCTGAATAAATTGGGCATACTCATTTTTTCAACTTTGAAGTCCTACTTTAATGCTTTCAAGAACTCCATGGTTGATTAATCAATATCAACCAATCTTTAAGCATATTGGTGGGATCTGAAACTAAGGCAATTGTAATTAATATTATCTCACTGCTCATAAAACACACTCATCCCAACAATATAGAATGATTTCAATGTGCTATTATGTATATATCTATCTAACACTATAATCAGCACCAAAAGATCAGTAAAATTTATGGCATACCTGAATATATTGTAGGAGTGGAGAAGATGAAGATCCAGCCAGACCACAAGAAATAGCAAACTCAGTATTGAGTGGTAGAGATTGAGCGAGTGCAGATGGATAATTGACTGACAAGGTGGAACCATGAAGCCTTTTAATTGAAATTCTAATTTGGGTAAATTCCAACGAGCTTCCCTGAGGATTTTTATAATTACAGAAATCCTCACTCAAGTTTCAAAAATGAAAACGAGCTCCACCAAAGAAAGAGTTGTTCTATATTAACCACAAAGTTTTCCTTATCCCTAATTTTATTTTCACCCTCACTTGGGAAATAGAATATATATCATCCTAAACTACTATCTTCTCCAATAAATCCTACGCTGGAGTTTGAACTAACATAACTTCTTCTTTTTTAATTAGTGATTTATTTGGTTGTTAGTCTTTTCAGCGCTTTTGTTGATTGTTTTATTTTTTTAAAATTTTTCTAGAAAAAAGTAAAAAATTATATGAACAATCTTTTAAAAATTAAAATTTTTGGCTCCAAAAAATTGAGCTCCCTTTTGATTGGCAATTCAATTGACAATCCACACAGTTCCCTTGTCTACCACTTTTTCCAATTGTAATTTTTTTTCCTCCTTCTCTTACATTTGCGAGTCTGCATAATTAGAATGGAATGAATCATTTTTATAATAGCAATTTAGAGTGGAGTGTAAGGTGGCATTGTAGGACAATCTACACAATAAAGAATATTGATCAAGTGAATTTTCACACAATAAATTGGACATCGATCAGTGTCATACCCTACTAATGAAAACAAGTGGAGAAAATTGATCTAGCAAATTTGAAGTTGATCGATCGGGCACCGCACACAAATACGGCGGACCTTTGGATTAAAAATTGACGAATAGAGATACATAAGCATTTTCGATACCCCTTATTAGAGCTCCAACTTTACCTCTAACGTCTACTTTCATGACTCTAGCTCTTAAGTACAAAATCTCAATGATGAAATTGTTAATCTAGGTAGTAGTATCTGTGTAGGATTGGATTGGATTACAAATTTACAATGATAGATTTGTCAAAGAGATTTATGTGCGGGAGAGTATTCTCAAGTTTTACCAACTGCATTAGTCCAACATCGTTAAATTAACGCGTTAGTCCACATGTGTAATAGGAAACTCATATTGTCATTTAAAAAACTTGAGGGAATATATGTGGTTTTTGGAAAAAACTCAGGAGAGGTCCATCTAAAAACCAAAACGAAACGTATACACCTGATGGAGGTGGTCCCCGCCAACTTAGAAATTATGAACAGCTCCAAAAATATCACCAATTAATTCCATAGGTAGACCAAGAAATGGAGCCAGTGGTCCGTCCCCTTGCAAGTTGCAACTTTTAAAGAAAAGTCTTTCACAAAAGAGTCTTTCGCAAAGCAGTGGCCGACGACACACATGCATACTTCCAAGTTCCAGCATAGTGCGGGCCCACAAAAAATTATTAGTCCAAATGTGCATGCATATTGTAGAGCAACGCTACAGCCACCGCCCGAAAATGCGGTGGTCGACCACCGCACGTCGTGTGGGGTCCATTTCAGGTCCCGCATAGATGATCCGAACTGTTTAATAATTAAAAATAAATTAATTAAGTGGGAATAGAGGAACACAAGCTCAATCCGATATGTGTAAGTTCTCAGATCAAGCTTGTCATCTTTGGAAAATCGGAAAAAATAGAAAGATTGGTTTTCTGGTGTACAAAAAGATGAGAAGCTTGATCCGAGCACCTACATATCTGATTGTGCTGATATTTCGCGTTCCCCACTCTCTTTTTTTTAAATTATTGAACGGCTTGGATCATCCGTACAGGACCCGGAGTGAGCCCCACATGGCATGCGGTGGCTGTAGACTTTCCGCATATTGTATGTGTCCCCTTTTTTTTTTTTGCACTTTCACAATTGCGATCAGTTTCTCCTCCAGATTACGAGCATCGAAATTAGTTTCACCATCCTCTAGCAATAGGTCATATATTGATTGCTATCGCAATAGCTTGTTGCATGTGCCTGTGAAACGGGCTTCAAAACACGATACAAACAACCACAGTTCATTTTTAAAGCTTAACGCCTAGAACAATCTTCCATAAAAAAACTCAATTCAATTGAACGTTGATAACTAATTGAACGAACCACTCGAGCTTGTATTTGTTGACATTGTTAATAATTCTGTACAAATGTGCTTCTGAACTTGATTTTTTACGAAATTGTTCTCCATTTGGAGCTCCACGAAATAAACAATTTCAACTTGAGAGCCTCTTTCTCTAAACCTTTCTCCTTCTAGGGTTTTATTTGGCAGAGGGGGTGGGGATGGCTGCCACTCCTCACCTCCACCTCCCCCCTTCCTCTAGCCTCCCTTTTCTTCACCTCCTAGCCTTGTTGTGCTTCACTTGCGCCCTCCACCTCCTTCCTCCATTTACTTGTCTGGCCTTGCTGGGGCCGATTTGATGAAGATTTGAAGATGGGATGGTTTGGCTTTGCTCATTCGGCAAATAAACTGACGGATCTGGTGCAGGCTGTGCAGCGGCTTCTTGCGACAGCATCCTTGGCCCTTTTTTAAATTTTATTGTCTCTTTTTGGTTTCGTTTGTTTTTTGGTTAATTTTGTTGGTTTGGTTCTTGGATAATGATGGTCAAGGATGTGTTTTGATAATTAATATCCGCCAAAAACATGTTGAAAATATTTGTTAATGCTGAAAATATCATTGACGGGTATTAATTATCAAAATACGTCCTAGGCCGTCATTTTCCCTTTGACTCTCTCCTCCTAATGGGAGTTATTCCTCCCATGTGTGGAGATTCTGGTGTTCTATTAGCTGTCCAATGTCGATGTATTCAGTTATTTTCTGATATATATATATACTGTCTCTTATACACATCTTAGGAAGACAAGCTA
>BPLS01025992.1:89364-103884 GCA_019656275.1 Rhododendron kiyosumense
ATGAAAACAATTTCATTTCCACACCCACTTTGTACATAGGATCTCATTCTAAACTACAATCATCCCCAATAAATCCTACGCTTCATGAGTTTGAACTAACTTAACTTTTTTTAATTTATGATTTTGTTAATGAATTTTTTTTAGTTATTATACGACATGTTTAACTTTTCAAATTTTTCTAAAAAATATATATATGAAGAAATCAATGGTGCGGATGAAATCATGGTGGGGGATGAATTTTTTAGTTATCATCCCCCTTCCCGCGCTTACTTTTCTTCCACTGTTTCGTCCGGATTTGGGGATTCTGTAATGCACTACTGCACTACAGAGGTGTAGCGTGGCCTTAATGTTGTCTATTTCAGAAATCAATGGTGCGAATTTTGAAAAGAATTCTTCGCCTGAAGACTCTTTTCTTTCCACGAAGAGTCATATTTTTAATTTGAACCAATAAAAATACTTTTGGACAGTTGTAATACTGCACTACACCCTTGTAGTGCACTACGGGGTCCCCGGAGCCATCTCCATCTCATCCCCGCAATTGCGAATTAGAAAATTTTAATAGAATCGTGGATTTAAATCACATAACGCAGCGACCGGTGCTTTATAATTATTTAGCAAATCAGATAATTTAAAGTTGTAATTCTGTTCTGGTTCAAATTAGGGTTGGGCATAGAAACCGCAAACCCTATCAGACCCGAAGGCATACGGACTGTTTGGATCAAGGATACGGTCGGCCATCGGTTTGATAGATGCTAAATAATCGGTTTTCGGTTCGAACTTTAGATGTAGACAATTTCTACCCGTCGAACCCAATCCGTCCGATTAAAGGGATGATACACATGATCCCAGGGAATGATACACCTTAAATGAAACACCAGATAATAACCACATGACTTTTCCGTTTCAAATTTTTCAGCGTAAAAAGTGGATCTGGTCACCTTTCTCTCTCTCTCCTCTGCGATTTTGAATACAGTCACGCGCATATACTTTCTCTCTCGTCACTCTTTCTTCTCTGTTTTGGCGTTCCCTCTACAAATGTGAAAATGGATCCATGAGACCACCATAGCCACGGCGACGCCTCCACTTCCTTCTCTCAAAGATTGACGAAGTCCTTTCTCTCTGTGTCAATTTTTTTCTCGGTTTTTTAATTTTTGGTTGTGTTCGGCATGTTTGCCCGTTGTGTACTGGGGAGGTCAGGAGATGGCCATATGTGAGTTTTGATTTGTTCTGAGATTTCATTTGGTCCAAAGTCCAAACCGACGGACCCGAAAACCGATCAAAATATTCGGTTTTCCAGACGGTTATGACAATGACTCAGTTCGGTTACAGGTCCCGAGATGGGGTTACCCATCAATCGGTTTGGTGACGGATTCGGGCCAAACCCGACCCAGACCAACCTGTGCACACCCCTAGTTCAAATGTCATGACCACATGCAATTTTTATTCGATGATTGAGAGTGCTTGGGTTACTTTATGCATATTTCAATTGATCTATGAAACATTAATCTCAACATTGATCATTGGGAGTTTGATAAGAGTCTAGGAATGGCCCCGGTTAGACAAAAGAACAGGAGAGAGGCGCTATAGTGCACCTGTTGCATTACACCATGTAATGCGATTAAACTGACTGTATAATGTACCCACCGCACAACAGTACCCCGGCTCCGTGTAGATTGGAGACTGATCTGACAAAAACTTGATAAACCAACCAGCATTATTGCAAGGCGAGAAATGCTACATGCAAAAAAAATAGACAAAAAAAATACCCTTAAAGTGTATATGAACGGCCCAGATTCACTGTACAGAATCTGGGCCGTTCATATACACTTTAAAAATCTTTTTCTTACCAATTTTCTTTATACGTAGCACTTCTCTTGCAAGACACCATGACCCGCTCCCCGCTCTGTCTCACTTTAATTGTCCTTTCCAACTCATCAATGTCTTTTCCATCAGTAATAAATAAAGAAAACGACTACTCTTATGGAAGTGGTCCCTCCAGAGAAAACGACTACTCTTATGGAGGGGCTGTTCTTCTAAAAAAGCCACTGGCTTTCCCTCCAAAAATGAGCCAAATAAATCCACAAAAAAACGAAAATAAGCCAATAAGCCACTTGTTTCGTCTTTATTCAAAAAAAATTGGATTTCGGTCAAAATTTTTTACTTTTTAGATTCCTCTCGTCGTGAGGATGCAATAATCCCCAAAAAATTGACAATAAGCCACGTGATATGAAAAAAAATTGAATAAGAACAAAAAATAAGCCACTTTGGCTTATTTGTCCGAACACCCCCGGAAGTGGTCCCTCTCGAGTCTCCACTGAGGAGAAGGACCGCCCACTTGGAAATGAGCTCCAAAAATATTACTCACCTTGTCTGTAGTTGTTGGTTCATTTTTAATATTTATGTCATGTTTAAATTTTTAATATCTTCTAATTTATATTGGGTTTCATAATTTTAAAAATTTTGTATGATAAAATCGATTAAGATCGATCAAATAAGATCTATTTGCATATTTTTAGAGATTCGTATTAAAAGATATATACTACCTCCTTCCAAAATATTTGCTCTATCCATAAAACAAGGACTAAAAAATTATGTATTTCTCTAAAGTAAAAATGCAAATTTTTTTTATAAATTAAAAGAATTCATTGATATTTAGTGAATTGTTGGGAAAAAAATTAATTTTTTTTTTGCTAAAATTGTATTGTTTTACGTCATTACTTTGCAGACTAGATAAATATTATGAGACGGAGGGAGTAAAATTTTGTAGGTGTATGGAATGACCGAATGGTGGAGGTGGACAAAGTCTTCCACAGAAAGTCTTTCTTTCCCAAAGCAGCGGCCAACAATGCTAAATGATGCTTCATAGTTCATATCGACAGCCCCACACGGAAAGCCCCAAACAAGTCCTTGTCACTTTTATTTGTACTAGCATCTATAACTCTCAATTTCACTTCCCCTCTAATATATACTCTTGTTTAATCGCCATCCCTACTCTCAATTTCACTTCCCCTCTAATACTCTTGTTTTTAATCTTCCATCTCATAAATTTTATGTTTTGTTTGGATTGGAGTTTGAAATTTTTTTGAAAAATAGTAGGGGTAATAAGTGGAGAGAGATAAAGAGAGAAATGTTGAAAGTCAGAGAAATTTAGGGGGAATTTTTTGAAAAATTCTTTTTGAATTGTGAAAAGAACAAGGCATTAGTAATTTAAGATGTTTTTCAAATACGTTTTTTTAGCTCGCGCAATTGCTTTCGTTCTTACTTATAAATGCACATTATGTAACTTGAACAAGTATCACAGTTGTGAAATCTTTTTTGAGAGGAATTAGGAGTGCAATTTTATTTTTATCTCCAATATGCCACGCCTTGTCATTACGACTTACGAACATGCAAGATATGTAATTAGCCTTCCCAATCTACATGATCTAGGTCTGGAAATTTCTCTCTCCCCCTCCATCTCCTCTCCTCATCTTCATTGTTCATATCCTGGTGTCACCATGTGCACTCTTGCCTAACATGTACATGTTCCAAAACCCACTCATGTAATGAACGTCGTTCCCAAAAGAACTTCGAAATTGACTTGTATGGTTTTGTTGTTTCCCCATACCAATTCTTCCTTGTGCTCATGCCTAGGATTAAAACCTCTATTGTTTGATTGCACAAGACAGACCTCTTATTCTTGCATATATCAAATTCATTTAAATCATTCAAACACATTTGGGCTTGATTGAAGAAACAGAATATAATAAGGAATAGAGCACAGATGTGTAACCTTATTAACTCAGATATTTGCATATCACATTATGTACATATTTGTATAACCAGAGATTAACTTTTTGAGCAACGCAGTTAGACTAATGGTAAACAGGTCAGCTGGTGTGAGTCATTACAAATATCGTGCCAAAAAGCCCCGTAAAAGTTTGTGCAAAGACAAAACCAGGAGAGGTCTCTATAATATTCCCCTATTTATTTTTCTCCCACTTGGGGATCTTGTAGTACAATAGTGCACTATAGGATTGTAGCATGGTTTTACAGTCATCCATCTCAATAATCAATGGTTCGGATTTAGAAAAAAAACTCTTCGCATGAAGAGTCTATTATTTCTGCAAAGAATTTTATTTAAAATCCAGACCATTGAAAACACTTTTTGGACGGTTGTAATGCCACACTACACCCTTGTAGTGCATTGCAGTGTCCCTGGAGCTATCTCATCCCCGCAAATGTAAATCAATAAATGCTAATAGAACCATGGATTTAAATCGCATAACGCAGCGGCTAGTGCATTACATTATTTAGCAAATTCGATAATTTAGAGTTGTAATTGTGTTCTGGTTCAAATGCCATGACTGCATGCAATCGTGGGTGCATATCTCAATTGATCTCGGAGACATTGATCTCTGCATTGATCATCGAGAGTTTGATTAGAGTCTGAGGTGTTCCCCTAAGTTTTTGGGAAAAAAAACCTAGGTCATTTTACCATATCATTCACATTAATTAATAAGTTTTGGCATTTTAGCTTGTTCACAATAACTAACATTTCTTTCTCAATAAATTTTTCATTCACAACTCATTCACTATTGAAAATAATTTAACATTTCTCAATAATTTATTCACTACCGAAAACAGCTAACAAATTGATTGCAACAAAAAAAATTTCAAACCTTATTTACTACCGAAAACACCCAACAATAGCCCCATTTAGATTGATTAATGCAGTTTGTGTCTCTCTTCTTACATGCACACAGGCATAGTTCATTTTTCGTAAGCACTCATCCATCTTCCTAAATTTCCTGAGATAAAGTAGATTAGCTTTAACCGGAAAAAAAAAAAGAAAAAGAAAAGGAAAGACTGATCTCCGGAAAAATTGATGACCAACCAGCATAGCATTATTGCAAGAGACACCATGACCCCCTCCCTGTCTCTCACCTTTTTTCCCTTCCCAGTCCACCTTATCAAATGTCTTTTCCCTCAATATCGAAACGACTACTCCTAATGGAAGTGGTCCCTTCACTGAGGAGAAGGACCGGCCGCTTGGAAGCCAGCTCCAAAAATATTACTCACCTCGTCCGTGTTTGTTTGTTAATTTGACATTAATTTTATGTTATAAATTTTCTATATTTTTTAATTTATAATAAATTATAAAATTGATTGAGATCTATCAAATAAAACACATATCGCATATTTTCAAAATTCACATTAAAAGACATGTAAAATTTTACGAGAGTATGGAATAGTGGTGGTGGACAAACAGGTCTTCCACAAAAGTCCTTCTTTCTAAAAGCAGTGGCCGACAACGCTTAATGACGCTTCATATCAACAGCCCCACAGGAAAAGCTCCAAACAAGTACTTGTCACTTTTATTTCTAGTTGCATCTAGGTCGGGAAATCTCTCACCCCCTCTATCTCCTCTCGGTCTTCATTGTTCATCTGCTACTCCTAGTGTCACGGTGTGCACTCTTACCTATCATGTAGATGTTCCAAAACCCACTTATGTATTGAAGGACGTTCCCAAAAGAATTTCACTTGTGGTTCTGTTGTTTCCTCATACCAATACTTCCTTGGGTTTTTTTTTTTTTTTTTTGTAATGCAAGATATTGCGGGCCAGCTTGCACACACTTCGGACTAATCTCTACAACCTCACAGTCGTTTCACACGCTTAAACGTGGAAATGAGGTGGCTCTAAAAATTGTTGGCAAAGAGAATCGAACTTGAAACGTTAAGATAAAGCAAATACTCCGTACCTAAATCTCATGCTAACACCACTTGACCAGTCCACGAGGTTTTCTTCTTCCTTGTGCTTTGCTTGTGCTCATGCTTAGAATTAAAACTTCTATTGTTTTTTGATCATGCCACGAACATAACATTAAACATACTAAACTTGATAATTTACATCTTTAGCTAGAGCATGAGCTGCTCTAACTTCAGTTCTTGGAACCTTAGAAACGACAACATAATTAAACTTACAAGCCAAATGAATAATATCAGACAAAATAATCCTAACCAAAGGATGAACCCAATTAGCCTTTTGAAAACCTTGCACCAAAACCAAGCAGTCCGAGCAAATTTCCACAGACAACCAACCCCTGTCAAAAGTCCACGCTAGCGCATTCCAAACAGCGAGAGCTTCCGCCATGAGCACCAAGCTTGCAAAAACTTATCTTCTTCCTTCATTCCGAACTACTTCACCGTCACCAACCGAACACCACGCAATCGCACCTTCCCAGGACTTCTTATCCCATGCCCCATCAACAAGCAGCCTCACAACAGCATTTACCTCCCCTATACTGCTCTTCAAAACAATTCTCTGCATGCCACTATCACACCCCAAAAATGAGAAGTGACCGGCCATAAACCATGAGGCTAACCTATGGAACACACAGCCTGAATAAATCAAAGTAACCGAAAATCAAATGATCGCTTTTTCGTTATTAATCAAATCCAAAGCCAGATGTGTCTCAATCATAAACATGGGATACAACCATCCCATGAACCAAACAATATCCAGTGGTCCAACAATAAAAAAAATGAAAAAAATTTGTTATCTGACAATAGTTTTCAATGCGAAAGCGTTTATTAAAATAAAATTAGAATGATACACCCTAAGGAGGTCAACACAAGAAATCCCCGAGATGCTACCAAAGTCCCTGCCTAACTCCTCTACTTGCCTTAAAAAGAAGTTGGAATAAATCCGTCAGCTGACGAACTCAGTGAATGGCAAAGCATGTATATTAAATACAGTTTCAAAACAGGGATCAAAATAATTTACCATGTTAATATAAATTTGGCATACAGGTGAACAATAAAATAATCAATTAATCTAATAAACGATTCATCCGATAAATCTTAATAGTGATTTCAATACAATCTCCATCAACAATGAGGAACCAAAATCGTACCAAGCGCCAGTGAACAAATATCTTAAAATTGGATCCAATATCGAAACTTAGAGTCACTACGAGTAGGCATCCCGTAGAACTTTTCCCTAAGAATGATCTGGTCAATAACAACCGTTGAGCATTAGCGTCAGCGGCCTAATCCGGTCTCTTCCCTAATGGCCAGAGTCACCTGCACACAGAGGATTAATTTCCCTGAACTTCCAAAATATGTTCCCAACAATATCCACAAAGTTCTCACCAAAAGATTATCCGAACATCAAACAGTTTCACCAATTCACATGCCAATTTCAAGAACCAAATAAACAAATGCATGTTCCTAATTTCAATCTTTAATTCTCTAAAATAACAATCTAAGGGATACAAGGAAGTTCGAAAGTATATAACATGCTTAACCACTCACCGGAATTGAGAAGTACTATAACCGAACAACGCGAACTGAAGTTAACATGAACAAAAGAATAATATGAAATGACTAACTATTCAAAGTTTAGTACTGACTAGACAAACTAAGAATATAGATCTATTAAATTTCTTAATGCCACCCCAAATCCTAAACTACTATAACAACAATGGCCTCCAAATTATTAAACCTTATTCTTTTCACTCCAACCCATCAGTATCCACTAACCTACAAATCTCATCTCCAAGCACCCACGTGCATACACCACACCACACCAGGAGGTCTCCATTCCTAACTTCTTCTGTGTGAACCTTGTCCTTATAGAAATTTTATGTCCATCTCAAAACCAATTAGCAATGAGTGGAGAAATCCCAGATGTTATTAAGTGATCACCCATTCCACTCCCAAGCAATGAGTGGAGAAATCCCAGATTCATTTCCTTAACATCCCCCCTCACGTGCAGCCGCGTTTGAGATCTATCATGTGTGGCCACTTTTGGGTCCTATCATCGTGCAGCCTTTTTGCTGGTCTGTCATCGTGGGGTGTGGATTGTGAATTTTATAAAATGTGGGTTAGAACGGGCCCCGCTTTGATACCATGTAGAAACTTTATGTCCATCTCAAAACCAATTGGCAATAAGTGGAGAGGTCACAGATATTATTAAGTGATCACCCATTTCACTCCCAAGCAATGTGGGATTCATTTGTCCACACATGCACAGCCGCACGTCACAACCGTGAACGCTCCCTCGGCCACTCTCTCTCTCTCTCTCTCAAGCCGGCAACCACCAAATTATCTTAGAATAATTTCCACCCAAATAACTTACTACTGAACCGAACTCTGAGAAGTGAAACAATAAGATTAGTTCAAGACTTGCCACGATTAAGGGTCATCATTTCGCCCGAAGGCTCGCGGCCCGTCCTAAGCCCGCCCAGCTCATCGGGCTTTTACTTGGCCCGTAGTTTGTAATGGGTGGGCTCGGGCCTATGAATTTTTACTCGGCCCGGCCCATGAACCTGCCCAATAGCCCAAAATTTCACAAAATCCTTTCTTTTTTCCCTTGCCCAAGGGAATTTAAGCCCTCTCGCTAGCCCGCCCACCGGGCTTTTGGCCCCCTCATTGGCCCGTCTGGTTTTTGGCCTGCTAACCTGTCAATTGGGCTAGCCCGTGTGCCGGGCTTGGACTTCAATTTATGGTAGGTAGCCTGGCTCGCAAAAAAGTAAAAACCCGGTCGGCCCGGCCGCGGGCGAGCTTGGGTAGTGACTTGGCGGGCCGGCCCGGCTCAATGATGACCCTTACTTTTTTCCTTTGCCCAAGGGAATTTAAGCCCGCCCGCTAGCCCGCCAAGCTTTTGGCCCCCTTATTGGCCCGCTCGGTGGCCCATCTGGTTTTTGGCCCACTAGCCTGTCAATTGGGCTAGCCCGTGGGCCGGGCTTGGACTTCAATTTATGGTTGGTAGCCCGGCCCGCAAAAAAGTAAAAGCCCGGTCGGCCCGGCCTGCGGGCGCTCTTGGATAGTGACTTAGTGAGCTGGGCCGGCCCGGCCCGATGATGACCCTTAGCCACGATTGAAGACGATCAAGGGCGACTTCGAAACCTGGCTGCGCTGCTCTTTCCTTCCCAACATTCTCTCCAAATAAAACCCTACATGGTGAAAATATCTCCTGAAGTAGTAGTAACTTGTAAAATTACCCAATACTCACATTGCACCCTATACAATTTGTAAAATTATTAACCGGTACCACTATTTCACCCAAAATCCATCTCATACCCTAAATATTACAATCATGCCAACAATATCCATACCACCTGCAAAATAATTAAGTAGGACTCAACCACAACTCCAATTAATAAACGGCCAGTATAATTAATTAAATAAATAAAAATGATAGGCTGTAACAGCCACAACCCGAACCAGCACTCCACAGCCCCCGAATCCTATCCTTTAACCAAGAACCACCTATAGCCCCTCCCACCAACACCAAAGTGCGATAAGCCTCTGCCAAACTTACCTGCAGCGAATCCTGAGTACAACCAAAAATTACATTATTTCGATTACACCAAATAGCCCACATAATAATAATGGACTCAACTAAAACAGATTTATGAGATACACCCTTCCACCATTGATCAAACCACACATTAAAAGGTAAAGGATTTCCGACAGAGAAGTCCAGCCCCAAATTAGGCGCTCTCCAAAATCGCTTGGCAGTCTCACAAATAAAAAACAAGTGCTCCATGGATTCCTCCTCCAAGCCACAAACTAGACACAACATACTAATGCCCATACCCCTCTAAACAATAACTTGCCTAACCGGCAGAATTCTATGCAGCACCTTCCAAATAAAAAGCGCAAACTTAGGAGGCAAATTAAGACCCTAAATACTCTTCCAATTCACACAATCTCCCACACTTCCAACGATTCCCCATTTGAGGTTAACAGCTATAAAATAAGCTGATTTAACACTAAAACTCCCCTCCCTGGAACCCGTCCAATACATTTCATCCAGCTCTTTAACTTTAGGAATATGTAGGGATAAAATTTTAGGAACTGCTTCTTTGGGAAACAACACCTCGATCAAAGGCTTTTTCCGCTCAAAGCGGTCCCAATTAATTAGCTCCCTAACTTTAAAATTATTAAGACCCAATTGGCTTCTCCCCACAAAAGGATTGTGACTCTCCGGAATCCATTGGTGACCGAAAACCATTATATTTTTCCCATCCCCAAGCCGCCAAGCAATATTGTCTCGAATAAACTCAAGCCCCCACATAAAACTTCTCCACCACCAAGAACAACCCGGCCTAGCCTTACACTCCAAAAAATCCTTCCCCCTAGAACACTTACCCATCAATACCTTAGCAACAAGAGATTGCAAATTAGCGATCAACCTCCAAGCTTGTTTTGCCAGCAACGCTTGATCAAAACAACCCAAATCTCTTATCCCTAGCCCACCATGACACAACGGCTTACACAAATCCTCCCACTTCTTCCAGCAAACACCGCCACCATCCCCTTTTTCCCCCACAAAAACTGAATAATCATACTTCTAACTTTCTGAACAAAATACACAGGCGCCGTAAAGATCGAAAATAAGTATATTGGAATAGTTGAAAGAGTATGTTTCGCGAGAACCAATCTACCCCAAAATCTAAAGCTTGCATATTAAATCTACCCAACCGCCCTTGAAACCGATCCAAAATCCTCCCAAAAAGATTACATTTCCTTCTTGTAATATCTAAATTAGACCCTAGATAAATACCCGGCTTTGCCACGATTTTAATGCCCAACACCCTCGTAAGAAAATCTTTCTGCCATCCCAACATATTCAGGCTAACAAATATCTCCGACTTGCTTTTATTAACCCGCTGCCCCGCAAACTCACAATACGAATCAAGTAGCCACTTTAAACACCACACCTCCGCCAGAACAAAATTAAGAAAAAAGAAGATATCATCTGCAAAAAAATAAGTGAGAAATTGGGGGCGAATGCTGACTAACAGCCACACCCCGACAAATCGTATGACTAGCGAACAAACTCAAATTGGCCGACAACACCTAACTAACCAAAATAAACAAATAAGGTGATAATGGGTCACCCTGACAAAGACCACAACGAGGGGAAAAGAACTCGGAAGGAACACCATTGACCAGAACTAAAAAAGACATTGTTGAAAGACATTGAGATATGAGGTTAATCCATTTAGGACTAAAACCCAAGCTAGAGAGCACATCCAAAACTGCAGACCACTTTACACGATCATACGCTTTGCTCATATCGAGCTTCAAAGCAAAACAAGACTGACCCTTGCGTTTTTTCTGAATAAACTCAATAGTTTCATGCGCTAACAAAATGTTATCCGTAATAAGACGGCTAGGAACAAAAGCATTCTGGAAGATAGATATCAAAGACTTGAGCACAGGACGAAGACACGAACAATAACTTTATACAAAACATTGCAAACTGATGGGCCTATAATCGTTAACAGAAGACGGATTGTGAACTTTGGGAATCAGAGTAATAAAAGTGCAATTAAGTTCTTTAAGCATAGTACCCGAATGAAGGAACGCCAAGACCATTTGAGTAACTTCATTGCCCACACAGTCCCAATTCTTTTGATAGAACCCTGCAACGACCCATCTGGACCCGGAGCTTTCATACCCCCCATCTGGAACACAGCTTCACACACCTCAACCTCAACAAAAGGAGCTTCCAAGTCTCACTTGATCAGATGACAAGTGCACCCCCAACGCTAAAAGAGGCTGAAAACAAGCCAAAGTGGCTTCCGATCAAGCCATCTTTCCTTTGCCCTCTCTGCCCAGTGCATCTCTTGTTGTTCCAACAACTGATCAATTTGCAAGCGGAGTTGTTGATCCCTAATTACCAGCTGCACCACCACATGCCATTCCCTTGCACCAACATCCCTCAGAGATTTCTGAATATCCTCCAATTCCAATTGAGCATCCTCTAGCTTTTTCCGAAGGTGTCTAAACGAAAGCTCATTCCAATTATATAGATGTCCCATCAACCATTTCTGCTTCTGCACCACCCTGAAAGCAACGGACCCCTGAATCGATTGCTTTGACTGCTCCCAAACACGCTTCGTAATCTGGTCCACATCATCCACAAATAACCATTTCTCTTCAAATCGTCTCGGTCTTCCCCTACCACTCCTTCAAAACACCCAATGAGTATCCACCTGCAGCGGACTGTGATCCGAATGAAAAATTAGGTAGACAAATAGAGCAACCGATGGAAAGAACTCTAGCCACATCGGATTAGCCATAGCTCGATCTAATCTTTCAAAAGTGACATCCCTCCCTTTTCTATTGTTCGTCCATGTGAAATGAACCCCAAACCCCAGAATATTGGCAAGGTTAAATTTTTCCACAAACTCTCTAAGCCACTCCATACCCACCAGCCCTCTTGAACATGTGCTGAGCTTATCTGATGGATCAAGAACTTGATTATAATCCCCCACAATCGTAAGCGGCGAAATTTTAAATCCCATTTTTTGAATGACTTCTTCTGGGTTATTAGAATCACGGCCAAAAAGTAAAAGACCCTTCTTTTGGGTTCTCGGACACAAATTTTTTTAACTTCATTCATTCATCAAATCCAGTAGCAAAAGGAGAGAAGAAAATCCCCGTTCTCTCGAGCTTAAGTTAAATATGAGAGTTTTATCCTTATTTAAATTTTTTTGCATTTGTTAATTTTGCGCTAAACTTTTGTAGGTTACTGATTCGTCGCAACAAAGGAATCGGAAAAGTAATTTTTTTTACTTTTACCCAAATATTTTGAAAAATAATCACTTTTTAGCACAAAAATTAGGAGTAGAATGCATCCACACAATTTCTACCAATAGACCTGCGGTCAATCATGGTGAACACAGCGGACGTATCGTTGAAAGGAACAATTAGCTTATACATACAAGAAGGTACTTTTTTTATCAAAACAAGAAGGTACTTATATACACACGAGAATCGGCAATTGCATAATTTTGGTAAGTACCTCACGTTCACACCAAAAAAGGAAGTTACAAAAGATAAAAGCAAAAAAATACATATCTACGGAGAAGTTAGACATTCAAGCAACCGGTTGCATACTTGTCGTACTTCTGGCGAAGTATCCGACGAAGATAATATTCTTGAAAGTACTGTTCTCGCATCCAGCAGTCCTCCCGCAATACTTTCCAAAATAGCAGCTTCACTAGCCATTAGAGATGCCATTAGCTTTGCACCTGCTACTTTTTCCTGCTCAACAATGGAAAGCCATTTAATGATCCAAAAAAAAAAAAACAATGGAAAGCCATTTACACAAAAGCTCGCAATTTATAAACTCATATAACGGAATACATAACAGATTAACAGTTAATGACGCATGAAAATACAACATCTACATGATGTCCCTTTTTCTATGCCAAGGACATTTGTTTGACAAGAGTATCTGGTAAAGGGACACAAAGGATACGTAATCCCATTCGACTAATATTTTGATGGGAACAATAGTACTATGTCTCCCAGGGAACAGATTACTCAATCCACATCTATCTTCTCCTCTTCTTCCCTTTAAGCCGAGTAGAATAATCTCTATTCTTGTAATTGCTTCACTCATTACGTATGGTGCAAATTTGACTATCAAGACTCAGATCCCAAATTAGCAAGCAGTTCAAGAAGAGGAACACCAATTTAAGTGTAAAGCTTAATTGCTATTGAGGTGCCAATGTTTGCTCCAGAACCTAGCTCTCACTACCATATAGCAAAGAACATCTCTCCTTTACAAAGTGCGAGAGGTCAAATCAGAAATACTTGACACAAAAATGACATTGGGTGCTCAACCAGAAAACCACAAAGGAAGTACTAAAGTCTTTAATCGTGTATAATTACAGCATTCTTACCTTATCTGATCCATCTGTAAGAGATTTCAAAGAGACTTTGAGAAGATCGGATGCATAGGGAAGAACTGCAGACTTCAGATGATACACAGCTGAGAAGAAAACTTGGACAAATGCAGCTCTAATCTCTGATTCCATAATCATCTGTGGACACCGGCAACATGAGAGAGACAGAAATGGTAGCATTAAAAAAGTATGGCCTTAAGTACGAGTATGATGGAACCCAAAAAATGTCCGTTTTTGGGTAAAAGAACCCAAATAAATGTCAACTTGATTAGGAACATACCTCCACAGACTGAATGAGATGTGGAAGAACTTTCCGAGCAAAGGGTTTCTTGCCAGAATTTGGCATCTTTTGACAAGCACTGATAAGGACATTAGCCATGCACATGCGAAATGAGAGAGGCATTGATGACTCATATGAGCAGACCTCATTACCCCTTTTGGCAGAGGAAACTTGAATCTTATCGTTTGTTAACTGATTGATCACACAACTAAGTACTGAATTTCTCATCGCAGCATCCCCTGCATTTAGCACCACAGAGATCAGTTAAATAGTAAGGAGCACAAAACAAAAAGCAGGAGAGACGAAGGCTGAGTGAGATACTGACGAGACCAGCTGGGAGTTCTGACGAGACTTGATTTCTTTCTGGTCAAATCCCTGAATAATTCGGGATCTTGCAGTTCAGTACATATCATCAATGCAAGGCAATCAATGCACCCATGTTGGGCTTTGGAAACTGAAATGGAAAAAGATACTTGCAGCTGTCAGGTTTAGGAGCAACGAGGGGATCAGCAAATTTTGGAAAGCAAACTAATTGCGCCCTCTGTC
>BPLS01026006.1:5926-18942 GCA_019656275.1 Rhododendron kiyosumense
CCTTAGACCGGTCCAATAAGCTTAGCATTTAATTTGTTTAATGTGAATTACGGGCCGCATATTCAATTGAGGTGCGTATTTTTTTTTTTGGATTGGAGGGTTTTCTTTTCTTTTTCTTTTCTTTTTGATGAGCAACAAATTTTTATTAAAACTCAACAAATGGTACATCATAGTAACCAGAGGGTACATCTAGTTGACATTATCTGCTCCGTTTTTGAATGTCATTCGTATGGGGTTCATTGAAATCCTGGCGAGAGTGTTATTTTTTATATGACAGCTTCTTCCTAGAAGTTAGAGGTTTTGGGCATGGACCTATCCCTCCTTAGACTGGTCCAATAAGCTTAGCTTTTTGCTTAATGTGAATAACGGGCCTCATATTCAGTTGAGGTGAATATTATTATTTTTGGATTGAAGAGTTTTTTTTTTTTTGGATAAGGAACAAATTTTTATTAGAACTCGACAAAGTGTACATCAAGGTAACCAGAGAATACATCTCTTTGACATTATCTGCTCCGTTTTTTACTATCATTTATACTGGTTCATTGAAATCCTGGCCAGAAGGTTATTTTCTATATGACAGCTTCTTCTTGGAAGTCAGAGGTTTTTGGCATGGACCTGTTCCACTTCCCTTAGACTGGTCCAATAATCTTAATTTTTTGCTTAATGTGGATTACGGGCCTCATATTCAGTTGAGGTGAATAATATTTTTTTTGGATTGGAGGGTTTTCTTTTTTCTTTTTCTTTTGATGTGGAGATTTTTTTTATTAGAACTTGACAAAGTGTACATCAAGGTAACAAGAGAATACATCTCTTTGACATTATATGCTCCGTTTCCCAATGTCATTTATATGGGTTCATTGAAATCCTGGCTAGAGGGTTGTTTTTTATATGACAGCTTCTTTCCGGAAGTTAGAGGTTTTTGTCATGGACCTGTCCCTCTCCTTAGACTGGTCCAATAAACTTAGTTTTTTGCTTAATTTGATTTACGGGCCTCATATTCAGTTGAGGTGAATATTATTTTTTCCCTCATACTAATGCTAAGTGAACCAGTCTTCCAAGGATCATTTCTTTCCTTATCTGTGTGATATTTTTTTCTCATGAGACAACTTTGATGTGTGTGTTAAATTATCAGTTAGTCACTAGCAAACCTTAGTTATAGACCTTCATCAAAGCACCGTTATGCATGAATTTAATTTATGTAGAAGTTCTTTGTTTTTTGTGTGATTATGATCCAATTTATAAAACAAGATTGGTTGGTATTAACTTATGTTTATCAAGAGTATTATAATTTAGTTTCTCTTTGTTATTATATATCATCCCTTAAACATATGAGTTGGCATACTAACTGGGCTTCTGTAGACATGTCATTCTTTTTAGGATTGGGATCGAGAAGCCTCGAAGCTCAAAAGGATCAATATGCTTGAAGATTTTTAGTCTTGACATGTTTCATGTTTTTTTTTTAAGATGTCTACTCGAGGCATGCATGTTCATTTATGTACATCATTTTTTATTTTAATTAGTGTTTTGGATGGTGTTTTTTTATTTGATCAAATTTTATGCATTTGAGTTTGTTCTATGCATCTTACTTGGTTAAATTTGTTGTTCAGTATTTATTTGCGTGTGCTGAATGTTCGAGTCGTGCCTTCAGATACGGACATTCGCTAGTAATGTTAATATGATATGGTCTAATAACTTGAGTGAAGATCGGAAAAAGAACTACGAAATCACTACCGTTGGTGCAAATAAAGTTATAATCGTGGCAACGCCAAATTATTAGAATATATATATTTATTTGGGATATCGGGGACTCTGTGTCCCAATGAAACGGTTTTGGACGGCAAAGTGTTTCGACCGATGAAACGGCGCCGTCACATGGGTTTGAGGGAGTCTCTTTAGTTGTTAAGTCCCATTTGGCAGATTGATGATCTATTGATTTTTTTGGCCCATTTCGGATCTCACAAAAATAATTCTAATCGCTCATTATTTTTAACATTTTGATAATAATGAGATGTTCAAATCATCCTTGTGATACCCTAAATAGGCCCCCACAAAAGTAATGAACCGGTAATCTATTTCGCTCTGCCAAACGGAAGCAAATCAAAGGAGGAGGGACCCTAAACCCATTAAACGGTGCCGTTTTATAGGTCAGCAAAGGGTGTCATTCCAAAGGGACGGCAGAATCTCCCAATCTATCAAAGGGACGGCAGAGTCCCCGAATCCATTAATATATTGTAGTCGTTTATTAACTGAATATCCTTTAATTATAGTCAAATATTCGGGGAAAACCGTAGGCAAGATCTACAGAGGCGCCGGCAAGTGAGGGGAGTGCGGATCGGACACCATGGGAAAAATATATATTTTTTTGGTAAAAAATAGAATTTGGTCTAATCATAGCCTACAATTTATTTATTTATTAGTTTAGTTGACCCCATAAAAATATTACATGGTGAACCCATTACCGAAACAGGGAAAGTTAGAACTAGCCCCTTCTTTGTCTCTCTTCTCTCTTTGACCAGTTTTATCACCGAAGATTGCAAAATAAATAAATAAATAATAATAACCACCGGATATTCGGACCAGCTTTTTCCGTGTGCACCTCAACTAATTTTGATATCCTGAAATAACGATCGGACAAACCCTCCAACCACTCCAAGGTTTGAATGTTTGGTTACTTGGAGTATTGCTTTTCTCATTTCTAGTTGGCCAAACTTCTTAGGCTTAAAGATTGCAAATTTTTAGATATCGGGTCCTACGTAAGTTTCATTCTTTACTAAAGCTACAGGTATAGCAGGTGGTGTACAACAACCGCGCACAGACCGCTTTTGCGACCGTCTTGGGTCCCGCAAAGATAATCAGAACCGCTCATTTTGTTCAAAATATACATTTCGTTTAGGGTTCCTGTAAAAAATCACCTCAATCTAATATCGGAAAAGGTGTTTACGAATCATCCAACTTTGCTTCAAAATTTAGCCTACCCTTCCCGATATCGGATTGAGGTGATTTTTCACAGAGACCCGGCTAAATTTTGAAGCAAAGTTGGATGATTCGTAAACACTCTTCCCGATATCGGATTGAGGTGATTTTTCACAGGGACCCTAAACAAAATATTTTAAACAAAATGAGTAGCTCCGATTATCTTTGTGAGACCCGAGACGGGCGCAAAAGCGGTTTGTGAGCGGCTGCTGTACCTGTAGCAGCATTCTTCATTCTTCAACCTTTAAGATTTTATTTAGCAAATAATGCTTTCTTTACTATTTTAACATTTAATTTATTTATACCAGACTAAGGAATTGGCTAAAAGAAATTATGCTCGGTCATATGTTTGATTACTACCGATCATGTAACAATCTCAAAACATTAATTAAATATTGGTGAATGCAATTGGAAAAAGTGTGCTACCAATGGAAAAGTACATTGAATTTACAATTTTCGACCACATATCAAAAGGTCAATTTTGAAAAGCCATAAATTTCGAAGACTGACGATGGCATTGCCTTAAATTCACAATTTAAAGCAATTTAAAAGTATTTTAGCATTTACTTTATACCAAACCAAAGGGTAATTTAGAATTTTTGTTGACGCGGATGATTAACTTAAAAAATAAACCGTGAATTCAACAAAAATACAAAAAAAAAAACAAAAAATTACTGAAACGAAAAAAGAACAAAAAGGTAGCTCGAACTCACGTTACTCACCTCACATGAGAAGTTCAATTTTTGAATGGGTCGGTCATTAGCCCATTCCTTTAGACGTCAAAGTTTGGTGAGGTTCGGACCAAGCAATCAGGCCTGAAGTTCAATTTTTGGATGGGTCAACCCATTTGGTTCTGTATTCTTCTCTTGATATAATTGAAGTGATGATATTTGGGCCATCAAAACGGCATGCACGCATAGGGGTGACTGCATGTTCCCCATGTATACTTTTCGTATCAATGAAAGTACCATCTAAAGGTTGATAAAAAAAAAAATCGGCATGCACGCATAAGGGTTTGGCCGACAACATGATAAAAGAAACATGAAACAAACAAATTCAACTGTTTAAAGCTGAGTACGTATTGTCTAGCTACAATCACCAATGTAGAAGATGTTAGTAGGAAATAAAGACAAAAGTTGTGATCAGTGCGTGCGGGAGGTCTTCTCTTGCAGGTTATGGAGGTGGCGGTAGCTGTGGCGGCTGCGGTGGAGTTTGTGGAGGTGGCGGTTCTATAGTAGCTGTCAATCTGTGGTGGCGTCTTGGGGCTAGCAACGGCTAGGGTTTGTAGAGTAGGGTTTGGTTTCTTATATATTTTGGGCTTGAGCTTGGCCCACTTGATGTTTGAACTTGGCCCATTAAATATACAACTAGAATTCATGCTTGGCCTATTTGATGTTTGGGTTTAGACCCTACAGTGTTTCATTCAATATTCTATTGGATATTGATGTACCTTATCAAATTCAATAAAATTTACCTTTAGCTGATTAAAAAAAAGACAAAAGTTGTGATTTCGTAAAAAACACATTACAATAACCAGAAAATAGATTCACGAGTCAATCGACTCAATCCAACCAAATTCTAATAGTTGTTTTGTGCTGGAGTTTTACCTGACAACATTAGAATTGGTATTGGTGATTAATTGCTTCGTGCGATGGGTCACAAAATTGGATCAAAAGTGCTAGATACCCAAAAAATATACCATAAATACACATTTTATTTATTATGACCATTAATAGACTTCTATTAGCGGTAAGAAATATCTGTTCGGAATGATTTCGGGTTATATTTTCGGAGTACCCATCATTGCTCAAATTGGATTGCTATTGGTATGATCAGTCTGTTGCTTACCATTTAAGAATAATCATTCCATGGGAGATTCGACACTGTTAAACAATTCCTGCAACATTCTTAGTTTACCTTATCCATATCAATACAGAGGGAGAAGGGTGAAATTGCTAATCGGAAGGCTGCAGAATTTGCAGAGTTGGAGGATGGTGATTTTATATATTTGGAGGGCGCCCTCTCTTTCGCCGGAGTTCTTGTTTTTTATGTCTTTGTTTATTCGTCAATTGGCTTGGTTTGAGGTCTAGCGAGGGTGTTGAAGGTTCTTTTAGTTTTTGTTTCATGATTTTAGGCAGTTTTGTTATGGTTGTCGGTGTTGGCTGTGTTATGCCTCGGTTTGGTCTGATGTATCTCCAGGTGTATGTGAAAGCCCCCAAAAGTCGCACATCGATGGGTCCAGGAAATTGCGTATAATATTTAAGGACGTGCTTTGAGTAATTGTACAGTTGGCGTAGAGGCGCTCTACCTTTTTAGCTGTTTGTTTGATTGGGCTTAGGTCATTGTATTTGCATGTATATAAATAAATACATCATAAACCTGCTTTTAGAGAGAGAAGAAAGGTCTTTTTCTTCCATGTAGGGTGCAACTTTGCCCGAAAACACTTTGAGAGAGAGAAACCTTTCCTCTTGTTACGTACCTTTCCTTTGTGGTCTCTTAAGCATTAATAAAATATTTTAAACTTAGTGTTTGATTATTTCTGTTTGTCAATTTAGTGTTAATTTTGTCATGCTCCATGAATACACTCTAGATTGATTATCTTTGTCCAAAATCTTCATTAAACTCTCATATCATACACTTGGGCTTTTCTTGCACTTGGAAGGAGGGTGTTCCACTTTCGTGGAAAAGTACTTTTTTGAAAAAGAAGGCAATTTCAAACTCAAAAATCATGTATTTATGCAACTAATTCTTCTACTAATATGGGTCTTGTTTGATAGATCTCATTAAGATCTTTTAAACGGTGGAAAAAAATTGAAAAAATATTTTTCATTTTCATTATATTTGAGTTTGAAAATATCTTCTTTTTCTAAAAAGTTCTTTTTTTGGAAAGTGGAACACCACTTTGTGGTCATCTTTTGTCAATCTAGAGAAATACTCTAACAATCATGCATTTTCTCTAGTTTAATTTGATTTGTTTTTCAAAATCCTTTCATATTTTTTAATTCAACATACATTGTTGCCTATCATTCTACATGGCCAAATGATATTGGAGTCGGCTTGACCCAGAGATCGAGGTGGTTTCACTTGAGGAGTCTATGGAGTTAAGAAGGGGCACATGGTGCTAGTCAAGATGAGGAGTTAGGTGTGGCTTGGGGTAAAAGTTAGTAATTCCTAACTTGAAGTCTTCTTGTTAAACATTTTGATTTATGAAAATTGAGTAGATTAGGCCGTGGTTTTATACTTAGGGTTTGTTGACCTAATAGCTTCCACGTATATCTCATATTCTTGTTATTTATCTTTATTGCAATTTACTTAGATGTTGATTTGAATTGCTTAGTATGAAACTTGGTTTGTGTCTTTGAATTTGTGGTTGAGCTAATTTTTAATTGGTCGTCCCATTCACCTCCCATTTGGGACTCTGAGTGCTTTATATAATTTCGCATTCATTTGCGCATGGAGACGGGTTAATTTCCTTGGAGCAAAGATTGACGTTTGTTCAGAAAACATTTTGTGCCCTAAGCGATCAAACCAAAGCCAAAACACACACACACACACACACACACACACAAACACATAGAATTACGTGGTTCCCAAAATCGGAGACTCCACCGAGATGACCGGAGCAATTAATCAGAAGGCGGAAGCTTTACAAGTTGTTCCTCACAACACTCAACACTCTGATCGATGAGTCTGACCATTACATTGCTCAGTAGTCAATACAACTATCAACCTCACTAATCTCTAAGATTTCTGATTCAAATACAAGAACCTCAAGCTCTAATGCCGTGCACGCCTAGACAAAGCATCCAAGGGAGCTCAAATAGCTCTGTCAACAGAAAAATGTAGTGGGCCGTCCAACAAGTGGCTGAGAGAGATGTGACCTGATTTTCTCTCTTTGGTGTGCTTGTGAGTAGGATGGGAGCCACACCCCCATCTACCCTCCCCAGTCAACAAAACAATAGGAAAGTATACCATTCCAGTCAAACCACAAGATTTTTTATCAAAGTGATTTATATATTCGCGTTCTTTGATTTGTATTTGTAGACTCAATCTAATTAGAGGTCTGTTTCCACTGCCCATTAATTTCTGAAAACCTCTCTCTCTCTCTCTCTACAATACTGTATATAATCTGAAGTTCTGAACAAGTACATATAGGCTAGGCTTGAACGGATCTCCCCTGATTACCCATCCATTTGACTTAGGAAGAGGAAAGTAATGGGTGGATCACCAACACCATTAGTTCTTTGTGCCTTGGCCTTTTACTTTGTTTCCCTCTTGGACTTGGTTCAGATTGTCCGAGCTCAAAATGGTACTACTCCTCCTTCCGAAGGTACTCTCTCTCTCTCTCTCTCTCTGTCTCCTCGATTACCAATCCGTTTAACACATTTTTGGTTTTTGGGTTTACAGAGCAAAAGCCAAAAAAAAGGCTTGGAGGAACTTTTCCCATTTTCTTTTTCTACTTATCATATTTGTTGGAAACAAAAAGACCAAATTGCAAGAAAAATAACGAAAATAAAGAACAAAGTGATCCCTCCCCCCAACTTGAACAATTCAATGTCCGCATTGAAAGCATGAAAAATAATGATAGGACATAAACGTACAAGAGAGGAGAGATATCACCTCGAAAAGGAGGGGGCTAAACAAAATAAATGACGTTTAGAGGGAGACCCCCCAACTTGGATTGAACAACCTGCAAAAAGTTAGCCTCCAAAACAGCAAGAAAAATAACGAAAATAAATAAAAAAGGCAAGAAATAAAAATAAAATACAAAAAACCATCCACTTTCTTCACGCGAAAGACACAAGTACTACTTTTCTCCCTATTTCTCAAGTGAGAAACGGGTGGCTATACCAGACCCAAAAAAAAATGTACGAGCAGCCAAACGCGGGTACCGATAATTTATTATGCTAACGAGTGCTAAGATAAAAAACATAGCACTCCATTTTACACCTTTTATCAAAAATTGAACTCGACCAAGCCACAAGATAAGATATTTCGAATAGCGCATTTGCTGAATTCGTTTTAGACACTTCAATTCAACCAAGTGCTTAGCCCAAACTAGATCAACTTTCAAAGCATTGACAAAGTCCACAAGATATGGATGATAAACTAAATTAAATTCATCAACACCAAGAAAATCATTATGCTTCACATTTAAAAACTCTTGCAAAAGTGGAGACTCAGAAAGAGTGACACCATCTAGAGCCGAGAGTATTTGATTATTCAGTGCAACTATTGTCAATGACTCCTCAAAAGGCATATAGCCACCACTAATGACAAGCGGCTCTATTTCCTCTTTTTTCCTCCCATCAGAATTAATATCCTCAGGAAGCGGCTCTATTTCCTCTTTTTCGCTCGCATCAGAATTGGTATCCTCTGGAAGCGGTTCTATTTCCTCTTTTTCCCTCCCATCAAAATTGGTATCCTCAGAACTTTCAGTCAACTCACAAATTTGGAGTTTTTGGGTTAATTCATCTAAGAAATCCCAAGCCTCTTCAGCGGTTTTATCCAGGAATTCGTCAGTGGACCTAAAATCCACCTCGCATGTCTTAGGATTTAAACCACGGCAAAAAGTAGCCAGAAGACTACCAAGCTCACAATTAAAACTCGACCAAGAGAATACGGAATTTTTAAATCGGTCCCAACACTGTGACAAAGACTCATCATCTTGTTGATAAAAATCTGATAGTTCTTGTAAAAGCATATGAGTCTCATATGAGGGATTGAAAGTTTTGAAAAACTGTATTACAATCTCATACCATGTCAATCTTGGACTCAAAGAATTAAACCAATCATGAGCACTATCACGCAAAGATGCTGGGAATATATGTAAAAGAGCCACTTCATCGTTACCAAAAGCTTCCTCAAGGTTATGAACATGCGAAAAAGGATTTTCTGAACCCAAACCATAAAATATAGGCAGTGACACTGGACAATCAAATTGTCTTACATAACCTCCATACCACCTTGCAAAATGGGCTATTTTTTTTTTAACAATTAAAAAAAATAAAGAACTAAAAAGAAAACAAATAAAAAATAACCACCCGAATTCTTAACACACGTAACCGTCCCCGGCAGCGGCGCCAAAAATGCTTGACCGATTCCTAGATCTAATATAATGGGTTGCCCCAAGCGTAGGGCGGAGACCGATATAGCACAATACCCGGTAAGACCGGAGTCGAATCCACTAAGGACGGTGAAGTGTGTGCTGTGGAACCTCGGGTTGTAGAATCAAAATTAGCTCTTAGGTAGCCACCCCTTGTCTGTTTGATTGAGATTAACTAATACTAACAGATAACTTGCTCAAATAATTAAAAAGAGAGGCACGGTCGTAGGGAATTTGGCGCTCGCTACCCAATCAGAATCCGCTCGCTTTTCAAGGTTCTAAAAACGGTTAAATTTAGGGAGAATTGGAAACTCCGAAAGATGCGAATTCTAAGGTTGCCGGTCCCGTACACAGTGGCGAACAGGTTTTGGTCCCCCGTTCCTGCTCACATGAGTCCCGGCAATGCCTCGGATTCGTCCAACGGACGTAGTTTTCACCAACTAAATTTATTCAATTAAATTAATGTACAAAAAAATTGCGCGACGAATCCTAATGGATCGCAACACGCCTTTACCCAGCTACCAAATCTCAGAAGAACTACTCACTTATTATGCATGAAAAAGAAGAAACCTTAATTTAAAACATGCTTCCGAATACGAAATAAGAAAAAGAAATAAATTAATAAACAAGTATCACGAACAACTTTGATAAAGAACAGAAATTAAAATGAGTTACCAGAATGCGGATAATTGAACAAAACATCAAAAACTTGAAAGGAAAAAAATACTGTGAACCTAAATCTGAAACTGTAAAGTACTTTCGGAGCTTCTGACGTCGCCCCGTTCTCTCATCCGAGGAATCCTGCTTCGTGGGTGGGAATCCCCCCTATCTGTTGCTGCTGTCTTCTTTTATATAGTAATATAAAATACTATAACCCTATTCTTCAGCTGCCGTCAACGTCGTGGGCCACTTTAGTTGCCAAGAATTAGCTTAGGCCCAATTCCTTCACTTGGCTCCACCAGTTAAACAACCATGGAGTAATAATCAATTGGGCCTACCCAATTGATTTGCAAATTATGTTCGCCAGTTACTCATGCCCGTGTACTGGAGTAATTAAGTTCGCTAAACTCCTCACTCCATATTGACCTCCAAATGGACTAGCTTCGAACACCGTTTAATATTTTAATTTCGCATCTTTTGCACCAAATCCTTCAAATACCAATAATACACAAATTTAGCATTAAACTCCGAATAATAATATAAATGGGACTTAACAAGGATAAATTAAGGGGCGCGTATGTGAACATTTACGCGCCTATCATCTGGTTGGGAAGGGGTGGTCAAGGAGAGGGTTGATGGGACCCCATTCAAAGTTTTCAGACACCTTGACCAGGACGTTGCCCCACTTCTCGGTGTCGTAGAGGCGGTCCACTAAATGGTCAAAGTGTTGACGGGTGGTGAGATAGTATTTGTTGTATTTCGGGTTCCTTGACACCATGTACATTAGCATCAAATCCCCCAGTGTGAGCAGCAAGTTGTTCGACTCGGCCAGCTTTATCGTCGAGCAGAGTATGCGCCATGTGTTCACTGCAACCTGTATTGGCGCAAGTTTGTAGTCTGCCAGGAAGTAACGGAGAAAGGGGCTCATTGGAAACCTTACCCCTCCCTCGGTAATGGCGAAAAGCGGGAGTACGATGAAATCTTCGCCGAAGGGAATTCGATCGGCGGATACCCTCTCCACCAGGACATCGTCGGGGATAGAGTATTTCGTCAGAAATTGTTCGGTAAAGCCCCCAGGCCTGTCACCGTAGAAATGGTTGTACGGCATTGGACCAAGTCCAAACGGCAATGGGGGAATAATGTCGACGTCCCGTGGTGGTCTCGGAGGGGCGTTTGCCCCTCCAGCGTTGGATGTGTTCAGAGGCTTGCCAGACGATGTAGAGGTACCAGCTTGGGCACCAGCTGCCATCCGTTCAGCGAGACCCTCTGGGTCTGCGTCCGCATCGGCGGTTTGGCATGAAATCCCCTGGACGGGCTGAGAGCCCGGTACTGCGCTGTCGTCCGATTGGAGAGGAATATGGATTCCGGGAATGGATAATCCAGGGAACCGAGGGAAGTTACTGGAGTTCTCATCGAAGCTCCTGTATCCTTTGCCGAGGCCTTGGATCGTCTCCAACAAACTTGGATAGGCTTCGGGGACAACGTTTGGAGAGTTGATGCTCGAGTCCACCATGCTGAAGACCTAGAAAAAGAAAAGGGGGAAGGGGTGAGAACTCCTACTTCAGCACGGCTGCTCTCTTACACCTGACTCCCTCCGAGGGAGATCCATCGAGATCTCCCTCGGAGACGAGGGACTGGTTTCCCAGAATGGGAGGATGGTCGCCGAGCCATGAGCAACAAGGACACCCGTCTTTGGGGTTCCAGATCAAGGATTACGGCCAAAGATGGCTGGAAAAGTTTTGATTTTTAGAAAGGGTAGTGTGAAGGCACAATGAGGACCTCAAACTGCAGTGGGATTTGAAAGAACAACCAGTAAAAGCAGCGGAGATACCTGAAAATCCTGGCGTTGAGCGATGGAGAGAGGCGGAGCAGTGATGGGTTGCTGGGGCCACAGAGCAAATATTCTGACGATCTAGAGAGAGAAAGCGAGAGCAAGAAAGTGATTCCGCCTCACTCCCCCCCCTTTCTTATATAATGGGGGGGGGGGGAGAGGGAACTTGGGGGATCTCGCACTGGAACCGAAGCGACGCCACACCGTCCATCCCCGTTGCGCCACGTGGAAGCTAACGTTAATCTGTACTCACGGGCTTCCCCCTTCACGCCACGTACCACCCTATATCGTCCTAAACCCCCTCCCAACCGTTCGATCTCTGATCCATGACGATCCCATCAATCCCTTCTGCAGCAGGACATCATTATTCTCAGAATTTGAGTCGTCTCTTCGTGTTCCCCGTGGCGACCCAATGAAGTTCGGCAAGCTCCCTGAAGAGGCATCCGGGGCACGAAGACCGCCGGTTAACTTCCTCCGTTCCATAACCAAAGGCGGAGGAAGTTGAGGGGCTATTGTTGCGGATGGGGCTCAGCGATGTTCCTGAAGATACGGTTCGTTCAATGGGTTCAGCTTATTGCGTCTAGGAATGCCTATCCATTGGACGAATTCATTAGACAGGACGGCATGTTATTTGTTCGGTGGGTTATCGCTGATCATGACTTGGACTAAATCCCTCGGCGGATTGGGAGGCAGGTGATTCATTCGGCGGGTTCTCGCCGAGCGTAACATGGGATAGATCACCTCGTGGGGGATGGACTGCATCCGGCACAAGAAATGGATTCGGCGGCGGCGTGCCAAATCCATGACAATTCCGCCGCAGCCAGGTTGGTCTGGTCGGCAGAGTTCCAAGCCACCGAGCCACCCCTACTCCCTGATGAGGAAAAGGGAAGTGTCGGGTAGGGGAGACAGGTGGCGCAGTATCATTTCCCTAAACTGTTGGAGCCAATCGTGGAGACCGTTTTGGGTAATACAGATCTTTTGCTTGATTTAAGGAGGCGTGATGATCAACGCGTGATCTTCGGATATGGGTTGATCCTCATGTTTTCTGGACCTATATAAGGAGCAAAGGTGGCAGAGGTAAAGAGGAGAGAGAACCCTACATAAATTTCATCATCATAGAATTCTCTTGAACTAACTAGATCGTCGGAGTGCTTACCCCGGATCTCCACCATCCGGGCTTGGGCACTAACGTGATTGTTTCTTGTGCAGGTTTCGACCAAAGCTAGCCAATCTACCGTATTTCCTCTCAGGGTTCCATCAGAGAAATCACCCCTACATAAATTTCATCATCATAGAATTCTCTTGAACTAACTAGATCGTCGGAGTGCCTACCTCGGATCTCCACCATCCGGGCTTGGGCACTAACGTGATTGTTTCTTGTGCAGGTTTCGACCAAAGCTAGCCAATCTACCGTATTTCCTCTCAGGGTTCCATCAGAGAAATCAC
>BPLS01026006.1:18952-31553 GCA_019656275.1 Rhododendron kiyosumense
GCCACCACCTTTTACTTATTTTTATTTCTTCCTAATTACCCACAAAATTGAAAAATAGTTTGAGACTTTCAAATAACAAAAGAAGAAAACAATTTCCCAATATAACTTTAAAAATTTTATTAACAAATTATTCATATACATTACTTATATACTATAATAAAGGGGCAACATGGTAAAAATCCAATCCAAAATTTATTTTCAACACATATCTTCCAAACACTACTTCTGTTGCAAAAAGTTAAAAATGAAAAGTCAAAAAAGTAGGCTCCCAAATATCCACCACGTAGTTTCTCTTGCTTTTTTGTTTTTTTTTTTCCACGAACAGAACACTTATATTTAGTAGCGCTATAGCGGGCACCAACATATTGCACAATGAAGAATTCAAGTGGTAATATTCCTTCGAATTTAGGAATACGGTAGCAAATCTCATCATATCATCCTAAAAATGAAAATAGTTTTAGAAGGTCGGCCCCAAGCCCCCAACCTATGCTCCACAATTTATTTCCCCAACCTATGCTAGCTGTCCAGAGATGTCCTTCAAAATAAGAAGTTTGCTTCCTCTGAAATTTCTTTATGGGAAATTCGATGGACCAACTACACTTAAAATGTTGGAGATAATTTAAAATTTTGACATTTAATATGGCTTTCGATTCGTTGCTCATTTATTGTGTCTGACCTCATTACTCTCCCCTTATCATCATATATAACATTTACTACATGCACCATGCTGGTTTCTTGATTTTGGAAATCTACGTATATATATACCTATACCAAGTCAGTACATAGAATGTAGTAGGCCGAACCTCACAATTCGAACCTTGCGTATGGAAAGCTTGGACCAAGGTTAGGGTCGAAAAGGGTGGCCGTACTTACAAGTACGGAACCAGAATTTTATCCTAGCAGTGGCGAAATATATACTAAAAAAATAAAAAAAAATGCATTACAATATTAATAGTCACCGGCTCCAGACAAAATTAAAATAACATAACAAAAACTAAACTAAATGATGTTTGTCATTTACACGTGGAGTACAAAAAGGACTAATTTTAATTTTGGACATCGATAATGGCATAATAATTAAATTCCCTTAATTTTTTTAGGTTAAGTTGTTTTAGGGTTAGAGTGTGGAATTTTGTTTCTTAATTGCACATCATTATTTACTCCATCCGTCCTGAAATAAGTGTTCGGCGCGCAAAACTAGGCCTTACAAAATATGCAAATTTTTTTTTTTTTTCACAATCTAATAGAACTCATTACTATCTATTGATTTGTGAAAAAAATTTGATTTTTTTAACAAAACAAATGCATCTTTTTAAAGCCCTTGGTTTGCGCATCAGACACTTATTTAGGGGACGGAGGGAGTATATTATTTCACTTTGGCCCATTGAATTTAGTTTTGAAATACTTTTTTTGGGTCTTCTTTCATGAAAAAAAAAATAGAAGATTTATGCCTAATATATAATAAAAAATAAGGAAAAAAACCTAGCAGTAACGAGACTATATAAGTTGGGGATAAAAAAAAATTGCCACATATAATAATTGCATTTTCTAAAATTCTTGTCATGGCGCCATTAGACTCCCTTGGTTCAATCTTTGGTTAGCATGTCAGTGGGTGCAAGTCATTATAGGTCATATATTATAATGATGCAATATTATAATGTGGGTCCAATGCTCAATCATTATGCAATATTATAGTGTATTACCTGTAGGGAGGTATTCCCGAACAGGTAAGATTAGTCGCCGAACGCGCAATGTGTTAGGGACACGTGGCAGACATGATAAGTCTATTGCCGGGCAGTGCGATGATGGGCTGTCTGGACCAGTTGCATGAGAGGTCATTGGTCCAGGCTGCCTGTTCGGCTGATAAGGCCAAGAAGACATGTGAAGTCATTTGACCGCATATAAACGTGGACCAATTGCATGAGAGATCATTGGTCTAGGAGGACTGTTCGGCAAAGAGGAGGCCGAACAGTGGGAAAAGTTGCCCTAAGTCATGACGTGGCAAGAATACTCCAGAAAGGTAATATTCCGTAAAAAAGATAAGATCCCGAGTTTAGAGGATCGAAGCAAGAGACCCAACGTGAAATGGGATGTTCAGATAATTATGGGAAAGAGTCCCATAAGGGTTGAACTTCAGTACAGGTAAGGGAATGAGAATCCAGAAGATACTAGGTTTCCTATACGAGGTAGGAATCCTAGGGCAACAGGGATGCTTGGGCTGCAAGCATCCGTGAGCCTATAAATACGAGGTAAACCTGGAGGTAAAAGGTACGCAATATTTGGTTTTCTCTTACTACTTTCCTACCGATAATTAGGGTTTGATAACCAGTACGTGATACTAACTTTGCCATCGGAGGGCCTTTGCCACGAGAGGCAAAGGTGCGCTCACCCCTCGTCTGTCTTGCAGATTAGGGTTCCGACGAAGAACTAGGGTTCCAGTGTAGAGGCGCGTGAAGCCGCTCCAGTTTAGTGTTGTTCAGAACACTAATTGTTTTCATCCCCCTACAATTGGCGCCGTCTGTGGGAAACGAACGAGGTTCGTGAAAAAAGATAACCATGATGGAAGAAGATCCAACCACGCCGTTCAATCCAAAGAACCAGTTAAGTGGTGGAGGGGATAAATCTCCACCGGGTGCTCCAAGAAAGCCCACTGGAAGAGAGGACAAAGCAGCTACTGGCTCCACGAGAAGGAGCAAGTCCTACCGGAGAGAGACATCGGTGGACCGTTCAAAAAGTGTCCATAACAGTGAAGATATCCTCGACATAAAGAGGAAAGAAATTGAGGAGTACGCTCGTTTGATTAAGAGGCGAGAGTACGAGATACGAGAGCTACAGCGGGTACGAGATCACCCGGAAGACTCCGGACTTTCGCGAAGGAGTTCTAGAGAAGACAAGAGGGCTTTACTAGTCCATAAACAGCCCCGTTCACGAGAAAGAAGAGGCAGGAGCAACAGTCCCACCACGAGACGGTGTGAAGCTTCCCAACGGAGAAGGAGAAGCAGAAGTAGAGACCGTACGCCAGAAAGGCGAAGGGCTTCTTCACGAAGAAGAAGGAGCAGAGAACGAAGTTCCTCATCTGAAGAAAAGACGAGGAAGCATCACCGTGACAGGTACGAGAGACCTGATGCTGATTGGGCCAAAGCCACGGCTCACAAGACGATTGAAAAAGAAGAAGGGACAGTGTCCGCACGAGAAGCGGCGCGTAAAGCCCTGAGTAACATCGCAGCCTCCCCGTTTGCAAGGAGGCTGCAGGAGGCCAGGTTGCCGAGCAGAGTGAAACACGGAGCGTTCGTGCTTTACGAGACAAACACGGACCCTGTGGCTCACATACAGCATTACCAACAGGCCATGTTCATGCACGATGGTGATGATGCCATTTTGTGCAAAATGTTCCCGTCAAGTCTTGGCAAGGTGGCCCTGAGCTGGTTTCATAAACTAGCACCACGATCCATAAGAGGATGGAGGCAGTTGGCCGAAGAATTCACTGCTCGGTTCTTGACAAGCAGAAAGGCCCCAAAGACTTTTGAGAGTCTGTCCACCATGAAACAGGCGAAAAATGAGCCGATCAGAGATTATGCGAAGAAATACTGGGAAATTTTCAACGAGATTGAAAGTTGCAGCGAGGAATATGCCATAGCAACCTTCAAAACTGGTTTGCCTGTTCGGGGAGAACTGCGTCGCTCATTGAATAAACATCCAGTGGCTACGTTGGCCAAACTGATGGAGCGAATAGAGCAGCACGCCAGAATGGAGGATGACATACTCCGCGAGGACGGCAGGATTGCTGCCGAACAGCCCAAGACGCCAGCAAAAAAGGTGGACAAACCTGAGCCCAAAACATACAAGGAGCGCAAGGAGTATGGGCAGGCTAAGAAGGATCCGTACAAGGAAAAGCAAGCCCCTGACCCCAAGTCCTTCTTTTCTATCAATACTGTTTGGAAGGAACCAATTTATAGGATCCTTTATCGAATAAAGAATCAGCCGTACTTCAAGTGGCCTCCGAGTCTTGGTGGAGATAAAGGCGCTAAACGTGCTACGAATCAGCACTGCAGCTACCACAAGGATTGGGGCCATATGACTGAAGATTGCGAGATGTACAAGAAACACCTTGATGATTTGGTCTCTCGGGGCTATCTCAAGGAGTATATCCAGGAAGACCCCAAGGAACAGGGGAAGGCCATGGAATTGGATTATGAGCAGAATCCAAAGGGAATAATCCATATGATACATGGGTTGGCAGCACCTTATACGAGAAATGAGGTTAGACTGTTGCAAAGGCAATTTAAGCACAATCAGCACGTGATGCGATTGGGCAATAAAAGAGGGCGAGAGAATGATGTATGCAATGAAAGCATAGCCTTCACAGATGATGATTTGGGAGAGGTCCAGATACCTCATAACGATGCTCTGGTTATAACCCTACGAGTTGGGGAGTATGACATTGAAAGGATCCTAGTGGATTCAGGAAGTTGTACAGAGGTGATGTACTACGATGCGTTCAAGAAGCTTGGACTGACCCAGACAGATTTGGAACAGTCCACGACACCATTGATTGGGTTTGGTGCAGGGGCAGTCTGGCCCCTTGGAAAGGTGACCCTGCCTGTTCGGGCAGGTTCAGTAGTTTTAAGAACGGATTTCCTGGTTGTAGACGTCCCCTCTTCTTATAACGTGATTATAGGAAGAACCTGGTTACACAAAATGAGGGCAGTCTCCTCGACTTACCACCAGATGGTGAAATTCCCAGGATCCAATGGGATCGAATCAATCAGGGGTAACCAGAAAGCGGCCCAACAGTGTTTGATCTCCATCATTAAGAAGGCCCCAAAGGCCCATCATGTTCATACACTGGAAGTGCCAGATCAACCGACTATCGAGGATGTCGGAAGAAGCCCGGCTGATAAGGTGATCGAGGGTTTGGAGAGGATTCAGATCAACGAGGCTGATCCTGAAAGATATTTTTTGATTGGGGAATCACTACCAGCAGAGGAAAAAACCAAATCAATACAGTTTCTGAAGGAGTATATTGATGTGTTTGCATGGATACCAGAAGAGATGCCTGGTGTAGATGCTGACATTATCTGTCACCATCTGAATGTTGACCCTCAGCATAAACCAGTGATTCAGAAGAAACGTAGGGCTGTCGTGCAGCACGTGGATGCTGTTGTTGAAGAGGTTAATCGATTGCTTGAGGCAAAAGCAATACGCGAGGTTCACTACCCTGAGTGGCTATCCAACACCGTGGTCGTGAAGAAGAAGAATGGAAAATGGCGTGTCTGTGTGGACTTCACAGACTTGAACAAAGCCTGCCCTAAAGATAGTTTTCCGCTCCCGAGGATAGACCAGTTGGTTGACGCAACAGCTGGCTACGAGCGAATGAGTTTTCTTGATTCGTATAGAGGATACCATCAAATTGCAATGTATGGGCCCGATCAGGAGAAGACGTCTTTCATCACCCCACGGGGTTTGTACTGCTATAGTGTCATGCCGTTTGGGCTGAGAAATGCAGGGGCGACGTACCAAAGGCTTGCAACTCTCATGTTTAGGGAGCTGCTCGGGAAAACTATGGAGGTTTACATAGACGATATGGTGGTGAAAAGCCGAGACAAGCGAGGGCATATCACAGACTTAAGAGAAGTCTTTGAGATCTTGAGGAAATACAAATTGAAACTCAACGCCTCGAAATGTGCATTTGGGGTTGGTTCTGGGAAATTCCTAGGGCACTTGGTGACTATGAGGGGAATTGAGGCTAACCCAGACCAGATTGCAGCCTTGCAGAAGTAGCAAAGTCCCAAAACCACGAAGGAGGTTCAAAGACTAACTGGGATGGCTGCAGCCCTCAATAGATTTATCAGCAGATCAAGCGACAAGTGTAGGCCCTTCTTTCAGTTGTTGAAAAAAAGGGAAGGATTTGATTGGGGAGCAGAATGTGAGCAAGCTTTCCAGGACCTGAAGAAGTATCTGGCTGAGCCACCACTTCAGTCGACCCCACAGCCAGGTGAGTCCTTGATTTTATACCTAGCTGTTTCTGAGCATGCTGTGAGTGCAGTCCTGTTAAGGGATTTGGGAGTTGAGCAAATCCCAATTTACTATGTTAGCAAGACATTGCTAGATGCAGAAACGAGATATCTGCCCCTAGAAAAACTTGTCCTGGCACTTAGGACAGCAACGAGAAAGCTGCCACACTACTTCCAGAGCCATAGGGTTGTGGTGTACACTGAGTTTCCACTCAAATCACTGCTACGAAAGGCAGATTTTTCTGGAAGAATCTCGACGTGGTCCGTCGAATTAAGTCAGTATGATATTGATTATCAACCACGAACAGCAATCAAAGGCCAAGTGCTGGCTGATTTTGTGGCGGAGTTTTCTCCCACAGTAGCTCCCCTGCCTCCTACGAAAAAAGGACAGGAGAGTAGAACGTTGTCCATGAGGGACAAGCTCTCAGCCGAACAGGATGGCACGGAATGGAATTTATTCGTCGATGGATCATCTTGTAATACTGGTTCAGGAATTGGTGTTGTTCTTTTTCCTCCTGGAGGAATTATGATAGAACTGTCTGTTCGGCTGGGATTCAGCGCGTCGAATAACGTGGCGGAGTACGAGGCACTCCTAGCTGGGTTAAGAAGTGCGAAGACTCTGAAGGCAAAAAGAGTTAGGGTGCATTGTGACTCGCAGCTTGTGGTAAATCAGCTGTCCGGCGAGTATCAGGACCGGAACGAAAAAATGGCGGCATACATGGAAGCTGCCAAAGATTTGCTCGACACCTTCGAGAGGGTCCACATTGAACAGATAAGCTCCGGACAAAATGCACATGCTGATTCATTGGCATGGTTGGCTGTAGCAGTCCCAACTGAACTCAAGCGAAGAGTTGCAGTTGAGTATCTGAATGAGCCGAGCATTGGTAGAAGTGTGGAGTTAGTTTTGGAAGTGAACCAAGGTCCAAGTTAGATGGACCCAATTGTGGAGTTTTTACGAGATGAAATACTCCCCGCTGACAAGAAGGAGGCACATAAGGTCAAAACCAAGTCAGCAAGGTTTTGGCTGTCCCCAGAAGGGAAGCTTTACAGAAAGTCCTTTACAGGCCCATATTTGTTGTGCGTGCACCCCGAGATGGTTCAGAGATTTCTTCATGAAATACATGAAGGAACATGTGGAAGTCATGCTGGGGGAAGATCCATTGCCCACCGAGCAATTACCCAAGGCTACTGGTGGCCACATATGCAGGAGGATGCAAAGATGTATGTTAAAATTTGTGAGAAATGTCAGAAATTCTCACCAATGATTTGAACACCTGCGGAGGATTTGGTGCCTTTGACAAGTCCTTGGCCGTTTGCTCAATGGGGAATGGACATCGTGGGTCCATTGCACAAAGCAACTGGGAACCGAAAATTCCTTTTGGTTGCAACAGATTACTTCACCAAATGGATTGAGGCTGAACCACTGGCCAAAATCACCGAACCCATGGTTGAGAAGTTCGTGTGGAAGAGTATTATTACTCGATTTGGGGTTCCTTATTCTCTGATCACAGATAACGGGTCCCAATTTCAAAAGAAATTCAAGGCGTTTTGTGCCCAATATGGAATTCGAAATTACTATTCAACTCCAGCCTACCCTCAAAGTAATGGGCAGGCAGAAGCGTCTAACAAAACCATTCTTGATGGGATCAAGAAGAGATTGGATAAGGCCAAGGGGAAATGGCCTGATGAATTGCCCCTTGTTTTATGGGCGCATAGGACAACACCAAGGAGGTCTACGGGAGAGACCCCCTATTCATTGGCGTATGGTACAGAGGCAGTTATACCTCTAGAAGTAGGACTTCCAACAAACAGGACTGTGTTGGTTGAAAGTGGGGGCAATGACAGAGCCCTTGAAATTGAGCTTGACCTCGCCGAGGAGAGGAGAGAAAGGGCCCTAATCCATTTGGCCTCGTATCAGGAACAGCTGATGAAGAGCTACAATAAGCACGTTCACCCACGAGAATTTGGTGTTGGGGACCTTGTACTACGAAAGGTGCTCGGCAACACCAAGGTAGCCAACGAAGGCAAGCTAGGAGCCAATTGGGAAGGCCCGTATCGGGTAACAGAGATTGTGGGCATTGGGGCCTACAGGTTGGCTGATCTGGACGGCGTCCCAATTCCGAGGCCATGGAATGCTCATAATCTGAGAAAATTCTTTGTTTAAAAGAATTTAGTTTTGTTTCACCACGTGATTGTGTGGGAATTACGAATAAAGTCCCCTTCTGTTTCTTATTTTTAGTTGTAAGGGGTACGAATAACCCCCCTTAAGTTCAGTCTATGAATAAAGACACTCTTTTCTTCACAATATATTCAGCTTTATGAAATATTTGGTTTTTTAATATGAATACTGCTTTTTCTTTTCATTATTCATATTGGGGAGCATGGGATTGGCACGAACGCCATATATGAATATACCTATGCTTGATAGCTTAAGAATCGCGCACGAATAAACGCTAAAGTATGAGAAACTTTTAACAAATGTACCCCAAGTATGAAAACACTTGGGATGCATACAAAACACATGCAGTTGTTCGGGTACAATCATTCGAGTAAATGATTGTGCTAAAGAATATAAGATGCTATAAGTCCGAGAAACTTACGATTAACCTTTTTATTAAAGGAATTTTAAGAAACATCTGGTATGAGATACCTATAAGTACGAAATACTTATGAAATGCCTAAGTACGAATATACTTAAGTCTAAGGCTTGCATACTAATCAAGTATGAAATACTTGATTCTGTGAGGCATAACGAGACATGCCAAATACTTAGTGAAATCTAAGTATGAGAAACTTACCCCAAGTATGAAAAAACTTGGGATGTATATAGAACACACGTGGCTGTTCGGGAACTGATACAAACATTTGAGGCTTGCATACGTGAACATGCAAGAAATCAAGAACAAAAGGCTTTCTGCTGTCATGACAAAATATGTCATAACAGAAGACAAGTAAATTTAAGTTCGAACATACTTAAGAAATGATTAAAAGCACGAGGTGTCTCAAAGCAGAAGCGGCTACGACAGGCCGAGCAATTAAAACAACCCAAAGTTATGCCACGAAGGGCCGAATATTTGTATCAAACAAAACAAAGAGAAAGAGACATCTAAGTCTGGTGCCTCGCTGGGCCAAAGAAACTACGGTCACACAGGACCTGCATGTAACTGTTCTAATCCAGGTTTTGAACCTCGGGAAACACATCTGCCACGACCTCCACAGTGGCATTGCCTCCTTCCTCAACAGCAGGTTCATTGACAGCCTCTTGGGCTGATGACTGTTCGGCCCCTAGCCCCTGCTGTTCCACCTGGGTTTCTTCATTAGCTTCAGCAAATTCATCAATTTGCTGGTCTACGTCATCAGCTGTGGCATCATCCTGCTCCTCAGCAGCAGCTGCACGGCTACTTGGGAGATCGTTCTCGATCCATAAGGGAGAATCTTCTGCAACGCCGACCTTGGCCAAACAGGCCTCCCAGCTGGAAGCCCAAATTTGATCCTGGATGGCTGGCATCTGCTCCACGTAGCTAGCGGTTGTGGCATCAAAGCCCTTCTCATATCCAGCCTCGAATCCAGCATCAAAGGCAGCCTTCTTGGTGTTATCAATTTCAGCCAAAGCCTGCTTGAGGTTGTCTTCAGCAGTGTCGAGGTTGCTCTTGGCCTCGGCGTAGTCAGACTTGGCATTGTCTCTCTCTCTCTCAAGCCTCGCGATTGTTCGGAGCAACCTTGTGTTGTCCGTCAGCAGTTTGACTCTCTCGGTCTCGGCATCGTTGAACTTCTGACCCAATGTCATCATTTTTTGAATAAACTGTGCGGATAAGAGAAATGAGTTAGGAGAATACTTGATTATCATAATAAAGGCCTTTTGCTACAAAAGAGAACTTTTTTTTTACCTTGATTCCACTGACGAGACCAGTGGATACAAGCCTGTCTGCAGGGGATGTGGCTTCTTTCTGCATATCGACGGGCAGGGATAGAGCCTGTGCCAAGGCCAGTGCAGTCTCTGAGGAGCTGGCACTGTCCCCGACGTGAACGGGGCGATCACCCCTTATAAGTGTGGGGGCCCACGTTTGGGGGAGTACCTGGAGAGGGGGTGATCGAGGTTCGCTGACTCCTGTGTCAGCCGGCACATCAGATGAAGAAGGGTCTTCGGCCCTTGGGCGTTTGTCCCTCTGCGCGTCTTCAGCACCAAGGGAACTGTCGCGTTCGTGTGTTGACGAGGATGACCTTGTGGCCCCCCCTCTGGTGCGACGAGATCGTGGGGGAGGAGCACCCGTGGATGCCACCCTATTGGCAGCACCACGTCCCCTCGCTGGGACAGTTAGGAGGGAGCTGAGATCGAGTGGCTGACGAGCCATTGTGCCTGACTCAGGAGAGGACCGAGAGTAGCCTGAGGAGGATGATTGGCTTGTGACTCCAAGGGGTATGAGCTGCTCGGACTGATGGTCAGGTACGACTTGCCTTCTCCTTGACCTCCTAAGCACCACACGAGTAGCGGGAACGCCTACAGGTATGGTCACTTCGCCTGGCTGTCCGGCAAGTGTGACCTCGGCCTGCAAACTTGAACTTTGAGGTTGGGGAGCTGTTGAAGTAGAGGCGCCGCTGGTGCTCGGGTTAGCTAACCTCCTGTCTATGAAGCCTTTGTAAGCGGGGTCGTAGCCTAGTAGCACGTGGGCGTCACGACCCCGACCATACTTTTGAGATCCTGGTTCCCCTTTGTATTTTAGGATCCTATTTATCTCTGCTGTTCGGACGTAGCTGGGCTCAGCTCTTGGACGCTTGTTTGCGTTACTAGCTGCACGGCAGAGAGCACAATAAAGGTTAGAAACTATAACAGAAAGTTAGACAAAAACTACAAAGAAAAATGGAAAAAGGAGCATACGTGGGTAGCCCCATATGTGGGGGCAGTGGAAGCCAACCACTTGGCCGTCTTCGCCTACTGGCTCGAATGCTCCAGTGACGTAGAGAAAGTCGATCTCGTGATCGCGAGCAGAGTCTGGTAGATTGAGCACGAGACGCTTCTCTGCTTTCCTAACTTTCAGGTAGAAGGTATTATAGTCGGTGTTTAGCACGATGCTATACCACCACTGGATATCCCAAATCCCTAGTTGGGTCCCCAATATTCTGTTCAGAGCTACAACCCCCATTACCAATCTAAAGAAATTATTAGAGACTTGCATTGGTGTGAGTCGATACCAGTTCAGAACCTGGCGAAGTAGGGGGTGGAGGGGAAATCTAACCCCCCCCCCCCCCCTCGACAATGGCTGCTATAGGGATGCACATCCTATCCCATGTACCCCCGTCCCTGTCTGCATCTAGAGGGGCAAGTTCAAGCCCCACATTGTCAGGAACATCGTATTTTACCCTAAAAGCCGCCATGGCTGACGGAGTTTCGCAGAGTTTCCTAAATTTCCCCGCTTTAGGGCCGCTATTGCCCTCATTTGCCATTTGAAATATGGAGAGGACTATGAAACGAATAAAGAGGGTACGAATAAATCCCTAAAACTGATGAATGAGAAGGAACGAAGAACCTTACGAGGAGAACTACGGCGGTGTCTGAGGTCGCAGACGGCGGCGATGGCGTTTCGAGTCGCTTGAGCAGAAAGAGACGACAGAAGGGTTTGAATTTGTTAAAACCCAAATGAAACCCTTTTCAAAGGTTTAAGGGCTGGAGACGGAGACGAAATGTCTCTCTCCACGCCGTTATGAGTTAAAGTAACGGAAAGCGGAGATTACGCTAGACGACGTTTGAAAAACGTCAGTTCAAAATTAAATGCAAGGAGTACGAGATACGCCACGTGGAGTTATTACCCCGAGATGGTATAATGACGAAGCCGCCAAGAATATCAAAGGGTATTAGACGTGATGACTGCCCGGGGCTGGACGAATATGGTCCAGAACTGTTGTTTCTGAAAAAGCCCCACCCATTGCCCCCGAACAGTGGCAAACGGATAAGGCTGGGGAGCAATTGTAGGGAGGTATTCCCGAACAGGTAAGATTAGTCGCCGAACGCGCAATGTGTTAGGGACACGTGGCAGACATGATAAGTCTATTGCCGGGCAGTGCGATGATGGGCTGTCTGGACCAGTTGCATGAGAGGTCATTGGTCCAGGCTGCCTGTTCGGCTGATAAGGCCAAGAAGACATGTGAAGTCATTTGACCGCATATAAACGTGGACCAATTGCATGAGAGATCATTGGTCTAGGAGGACTGTTCGGCAAAGAGGAGGCCGAACAGTGGGAAAAGTTGCCCTAAGTCATGACGTGGCAAGAATACTCCAGAAAGGTAATATTCCGTAAAAAGGATAAGATCTCGAGTTTAGAGGATCGAAGCAAGAGACCCAACGTGAAATGGGATGTTCAGATAATTATGGGAAAGAGTCCCATAAGGGTTGAACTTCAGTACAAGTAAGGGAATGAGAATCCAGAAGATACTAGGTTTCCTATACGAGGTAGGAATCCTAGGGCAACAGGGATGCTTGGGCTGCAAGCATCCGTGAGCCTATAAATACGAGGTAAACCTGGAGGTAAAAGGTACGCAATATTTGGTTTTCTCTTACTACTTTCCTACCGATAATTAGGGTTTGATAACCA
>BPLS01026006.1:31563-56646 GCA_019656275.1 Rhododendron kiyosumense
CTACGTGATACTAACTTTGCCATCGGAGGGCCTTTGCCACGAGAGGCAAAGGTGCGCTCACCCCTCGTCTGTCTTGCAGATTGGGGTTCCGACGAAGAACTAGGGTTCCGGTGTAGAGGCGCGTGAAGCCGCTCCAGTTTAGTGTTGTTCAGAACACTAATTGTTTTCATCCCCCTACATTACCATTTATTATAAATTCTCTAACCAAAAGTGCAATCAGAAAATCTTAACCAAAACTCTCTCTTAAATCAAGTCTCGCAAAATACTAATTTCTACACACACACAAAAAAAAAAACAATATTTACTGACTTCTCCAATCTGAATGGATGAATTTTTAATCAATCAAACAAACAAACAAACAAACAAACAAACAAATTAATGAAGTGCGGAGTCTTCCAATACTGGATTTGAGCAAAAAAATTACACACACGATCCTTCTCCAATACGAGAATGACTGTGTGTGGGGATAAACTCATTCAATGTCCAATTGAGACATTTCGTTTGTTTATTTTAGCAGACTTTCAGTGAAAACTCCTGCACTCAGCTTCAATAACAATGTATGAGTCCCTTGTTTGCCACCAGCTGATAAAGTGGGGACCTATTAATTCAGTGGGAAATGAATTTCATTCAGTCCTTTTGATTCCCTCGTTCAACAATAAGTTGATAATTAATTTCCTCTCATTAGACACCAAACCATCATTCTCAATTAAATGAAATAAAAAAGAGAGACCAAGACTATTTGAATAGTACACATACGTACTTGTCAACAGGATAATTCCCAGGTCAAGAAATTCTCCCATAGTAACTTCTGATCTGGTTCTTAATTCTCGATCTCATAAATGTTATTGTTAGAATGATCTCGAAAGACAATTTAAGGAATCTATCTCCAACTAATTAATTAAAAGTGGCACGAGACACTTTTATATACGTGATTATAAAAAGTAAGGAATGTAGCTGTATCCAAATAATGTTTTCTAATGAACCTGGCTATATTTGAATCAGATTGGTCACTCTAAATCTTGGTTAGCTCATTGGTTATGGTTGCATAGTCATAGTTATAGATTTGATTGGGTTCAAGCAAAAGTAAAATAAATTAAGAATACACGAATATCCACATGGTTGTGTTCCCGAAGCACTGGAAAATCTCTCTCTCACTCTCTCTCTCTCTATATATATATATATATATATCCTCATACTCATTAATTTCCTTTTGCTGGCTTGAAGACTCAATGAGATATCTTTCAGCATGACTCGATATCCAACCTAATAGAACGACTAATTTGGAGATAGATCTCATTCACCGTTTATTAGCAGGGATTCAATTAAAGTCGAGATAAAGTTCGTAAAGACTGATCCTCAATACAAAAGTGCATTACAATATTAATAGTCTTCGGCTTCAGAAAAAATTAAAATAACATAACAAAACTAAATTAAATGATGTTTGTTATTTACACATGGATTATGAAAAAGAACTAATTTTAATTTTGGGCATCGATAATGACATAATAATTAAATTTCCTTAATTTTTTTAGGTTAAGTTGTTTAGGGTTAGAGTATGGAATTTTTTTCCTTAATTACACATCATTATTTATATTATTTCACTTTGGCTTATTGAATTTAGTTTTAGAATATTTTTTTGGGTTTCCTTTCTTGAAAAAAAAAATAGAAGATCTATGACTAGAATATAATAAAAAAATAAGGAAAAAAACCTAGCAGTAGCGAGACTATATAAGTTGGGGATAAAAAAAATTGTCACATATAATAATTGCATTTTCTAAAATTCTTGACGTGACGGCTGCCGCCACTAGACTCCTTGGTTCCATCCTTGGTACTGAAAGTTCTAGTGTTGAAAAGTATTGCAGATCAAGACTTTAGACTTTATCAAAGTCCCTTGAATAGGATGGATGAAGTGTCATTTTATATCTCTTAGCCCTTGGATTCTTCCGTCGAGATTTGGACTTCAAAACCCAATATGACATGCATATATGTGTAACAATAAGGCCCCGTTCAGCTAAATAAACTAACTGGCTTATTTTTTTGTCCTTATTCAATTTTTTTTTTCGTATTTGTTAGTTTTTCGTTAATTTTTTAGAGATTATTGTATCGTCATGACAAGAGGAATTTAAAAAATATATATTACGATCGAAACCTAATTTTTTTGAATAAAGACAAAAATAAGCCAATAATGTAATAACTCTGAATTTCAATGAATAAAAGGTTATTTTTATTATTCGAGTTATTAATTTTAATTACTTGAATTACTTTAATTCTTGTAAATTGTCGTAATTGCACTTTGACCCCTCAAGTTTCAATTATTGTGCTTTAGTCCTACTTAGCAAGCCTAGTTAGCATCTAACCCTCCGGTTAGAGTAACTAAACCGAAAAGTTACCTAGTCATGGCAAAATGACCGTTTTGCCCCTCGTTGGAACTTTTGACCCTTTTGAACCCTAGACTTTAAATTTTAATATTGATTTTCTTTTAATCAAATTGGGTTATTTCTTTGTCCATTGGACAATAATGGTTAGGGAAACTATTATCCATTGGGTAATAGAATCCCATTTGTTTATATTAAAAAGTATAGTTACTTTAATGTACTTTTTGATTATTTTAACATTAAAAGTGGCCTAATAGCTATTATCCATTGGATAATAGATGTTAGGGGAAGTTTTGTCCATTGGACAATAAAGTAAATCTTCCAAAGTACTATTGGATCATTTAATTAATCATTTTCTTTAATCACATGGGAAAGTACTATTATTTTAATCAAAAGTGCATAGTTACCAAAGTACCCTTTTATTATTCTTTATTGGGATTTTCAACCACCATTGTGTATATATATATATATATATATATATATATATATGTGTGTGTGTGTGTGTGTGTGTGTGTGTGTGTATATATATTAGTACCTAGTTGCATATTATATTACCTAAGGTACCCTAGGCCTATTTATGAGTTGGTAAGAAAATCCTAGCCTTAAATCTACCTTGGATTTTAAAGGTACCAAGAAACTATTTCTTTACTTGATTTTCTTCCATTGTATGACACATATATGCATGTATATATATGTGTGTACCTTGCAAGAGAGAGAGAGAGAGAGAGTCGAGAGGGAGAGAGAGGGAGAGGCCGAGAGAGAGAGAGGAGGGAGAGGAGAGAGAGAGGAGGGAGAGAGGGAGGGAGATTTGATTTGAAATCTATGCATTGAACCACCCTTGGTACTTCCAATCTTGAAGATTTATTTTCTTCCAAATCAAATCTTAACCCTAGTGTACTTCTTTGAACACCTTGCAACTTATCAACCATTTGATCATGTACCATTCCCATCTCAACCATCCATTTGATTCAAGAATCTCACCAAGGTACACCATAGCCATGCAAACCTAGGATTTTCCTTTGATTTTTCCATAAAAGTTGGATTTGATTTGATTTAAAAATTGGGGAATTGAGAGAGAGAGAGGGCCGGCCATCTTGGGGGAGGGGGCACCCTTTGCCTATAAATAGAGAGTCATTCTTCACTTGAAATTCACACCTCAAGCAATTAGCTCCTCCTTCTCTCTAGAATTCCAAGTTTCTTTGTTCTAAGTTCAAGAACTTTCTTTGTTCTTGAGAGTTCTTGAGCGAAACCACCAAACCACTTCCAAAACCACCCAACGATCTTAAAAGTAGTGTAGTAGTAGTTAGGAAGTTGTTTCTAGGAGAAGTATTCCAAAACTTTTCCTTTCGAAGCAATCGGAGGGCCGTTACGCTGCCGAAATCAACCCGACGTCCAAACCACCGCCTAGAAGAACGGTAGTGATCCTTACCTAGTTTTCAAAAGCTTACTTTATTTTTGTAAAGTAGTTGTAATCTTACTATGTGAAACTCTACTTACTTTCTTTAAGTTTAAAAGTGACTTTGATCGTTGTTTGAAAAGTAAAAATGCATGATTATGTTGTTTATGGTATTCAAGCATGATACGTGACTTAGATGTTCTTATTATACTATTTCGAAGTTGGAATGATGCATGTTGTATGAAAAAGTCCCACACGCGGAGTCTTGCATGCAAACGTGACACGAAAACCAAGAAAATAGAAACATGGCACCTAGGGTGTGTTGAACAAGGTTGTTGTGTTTTCCCGGTTGGAAAATATCTTCGAAACTACGTAATGACTATTTCAAGGGTATTACGTATGTGTGTGTGTGTGCCAATGGGAACCCGGTGCGGCGGAACCATTGTGAGGATACTCGAGAGACCGGAACGGCGGAATCGAGGTTGGGTGTGTATGGCTTGGTTATCCGCGTTACGGAGCCAACGCAATGTGTGCCAATGGGAACCCAGTGCGGCGGAACCATTGTGAGGATACTCGAGAGCCCGGAACGGCGGAATCGAGGTTGGGTGAGTTAAAAAGGTGTTTTTGAAAAGGGTAACAATGAAAAGGTTAACGATGAGTCAACGCCAACGTTAGTCACAAGCGAATGTTAACGTGTTAGCATTATTGTCTTCTATCCCTGCTTATGTACTTATCATGTGGAAATTGATGCTAGTAGTAGGATTATACTATTGAGCCTTCGTAGCTCATGGTGTTGCCTTTAGGTGACCCTGGCATATTATATGGGTGGCGACGCCGGTATAATATGTCAGATTTGATAGATGAATAGGGCGAGCTATTCACCTTGGAGGCGTACGGAGCCGAAGAACTCGCTAGGTTGGAGGAGCAAGAGGAGTCGTAGAATAGGACTTCTTAGTTCCCTTTTGTTGTCTTTTGAATTTCAAATGCTCTTATGAGAGCCGTTTTGTAATAATGAGCAGTGACTCGCTTATTTCTGTAATAAATTATTTTCATTAACGTACCTAAAATTAGGGGCGTTACAGCTTGGTATCAGAGCTTTAGGTTCAAAACCTCGGTCATGGGTAGAATGGGTAGAACCATGTAGAACCTTAAGCTAGTTTTGCCCGTTGCACAAACGTGAATTGATTTTCAAGTTTACCGTCCCAAATTGGGTGGAATTTTGTCAAAACAATCTTCGGATTGAAGCAAGGCGCGGAAATTGGCAGTACCGCCGAGATGGGAATTCCCGAACAATTGGATGATGACTTAAATCAAGGATCGAATGTGGAACGTTGAAATCTGAAAAGTTTTCCTTATGATTTTTACTAAAAACTATATATTTTCGAAACGTTACTAACGAGATTTTCTTATAGATGGACACCCCAACCGACCTGTCACTCGAGGATTATGTCTTGGAAAGGATATCAGCCCAGCGCTTGGGAGACCCCAACTTCATTGCCGACATGCGTGCGGAGCAACTCGACTTCATTAGAGTTCAAAGGAATACTCTCATTCCCGTCGAGAAAGACCCTTGGTTTCCCCACATGTTTCCTCTCCTAAGCTCATTCTATGAGTATTTTGGTTTTCTACTCCTTATGACAAACGCCGAGATGGGGAACGAGGAAGGAAGGACCGTCGACAACGAAGCCGCCGTGGAAGGAAACCCCGCGAATTGAGGAAGCTTGAAGATCGACGAAGACTAGGATAAGCACCCTAAATAAAATTCCCTAGCCGTTGTATAGGATGTTAAGAAATAGGATTTCCACTAAGCTAAGTTGTATTTTCAAGTTATGCCATGAAATAAAACCGTGTTGTTATGCCTTGTTCATAAGTCTAATAGATAATTTCCTTTATTGTAGATGGATCCTCTAAGCCCTTATCAAGTCAACCTTCTAGCCGAATCTCATCGACTTGCAAGCACCGTGAGGTCCATGACACATCAACTCATGGAGGATCCCTATTTCTCGTATGCCTTTCCTTACACCTTCGACTTCTACCAAGAGCATGGCGCCCTTGTACGTCCCATCAACGAGGAAGAGGAAGACATAGTTGATGCCGTACCTGTCATCGTTCAACTTGTACCTCCCGACAACGTGCCCTTTTTAGTTAAGGGAATTAATGCTGAACCAATCAATGCCGAACCTATCAATGCCGTACCAATGATGGTAGCACCTCCCAACAACATGGAAGTCGAAGAAGACCCTGAAGAGGAGGACCCCGAGGAAGACGATCCCGAGGAGTTCAATGACCCGCCACTCAACGCAGCCGATTGGGAGCGTTTGATGAACTTGCCAAACCCCGACTTGCCATCTGACGACGACGATTCCGAGGACGAAGACCCCGAGGAGTTTGGAGGACCAATGGGATGGGATTCCGACGAGGAAGACATTGATTTTGGAGTGATACCACCTGCTTTGGTGATGCCCGACTACATGGACATATCTGCCGACTCTGGAGACGTGCCACCGCCACCTTTTGAGGATGATATAGGAGCTTGTAGGATTGAGTTCCCTCACCTTTTCTAGACTAGCTAGCAAGCCTAGCAAGTAGTAGGATCTTTTGTTGTAAGCGGATTGGGATAGGATCTTTTGTATGTAGTATGATGTAGGAAGCTTTAGCTTGTAAGCCGTTTATGATGTACTTGCTGTTTTAAGAAATATAAGCCTTATGTTTTATCTATTGTGATCTCTGTTATGTTTGCTTACTTGTTGTGCACGATTTCCGCCTTCCACTGTTAAGTCTAATATATAACTTTCCTTATTGTAGATATGGATAGCTATTACTTTGCCGAGTACACCATGGCTAACCTCCTGTACTACAAGGCACTACTTGCACCAGAGAGTCTCACACCGATACCTCACCTAGGGATCCGTGACCCCGAGACTGACGAGCAGCTCTTCGAGATAGTCGTGTTCTCACCTGACACCACTGAGGACATCGATCCTCAGAACCTGCACCTTCGAGAGCTTGTGGAAAAGATTCGCAGTGATGGAGAGCGTTGGCTAGAGAAGAGGGAGAAGGAGTGGAAGATTCAGCTGAGGGAGTTCTTTGGAGTCGTTCCACCGAGTTAGTAGAGTAGGAGTACTATTAGAATAAGGTTCCGAAAGTTTAAGTTGCCTTTCAAGCACTTATGCTAGAAGAACCAAGTAGTATGATGTGTAGGTTGTCGTGTAGGATTATCGCAGCTTGTAGTAGGAAGTTTGTTTGATATGTTGTTTTATAGTAGAACTCGATGCTTTGTACTTGTAACTTTCTGTTTATCTATGAAAGCTAGTTGTTTTGAGAATATTGTTGCGTACTATTCTATTATCTGTTTCTCATTTTGAGCAAAAGAAAATAAGTTTAGCTAAAACTAAACCTCCCCCTTTTCAATTTTCGCTCGTAGATGGTGAATCGACGCAGTGGACTAGGGTATGAGACCGGTGATTCTTCTAACCCTAACCCCAACCCTGACCTCGCTCAAGTCATGCAAGCACTTGTGAGTGCTCTGAACGCTGCCCGTCAAAACCTAAATCCTAATGAAAGACCTATGACTCAAACCCATGCGATGAACGAGTTCTGCAAGCGTCGACCTCCGACTTTCAACGGTGATACCAACCCGACCGTGGCTGAGGCATGGCTGAAAGAAGTCAAGGTGATCATGGACACCTTGGAGATCACTCGTGATGGAGACCGTGTGGCCCTAGCCACGTACCAGCTAAAGGGAGAAGCCCGCTATTGGTGGGAGCGGATGGAGGCAACGCATGACGTGGCTGCCATGACGTTTGCTCAGTTCGAGACGCTATTCCTCGACAAATACTTCCCTACGCCTATTCGCTTGGCTAAGGAACAAGAATTCAACAATCTGAAGCAAGGAACGATGACCGTGACTCAGTACGCGGCCAAGTTCGAAGAGCTGTCCCGCTATGCCCCGGATGCCGTTGCAACCGAGGGTAAGAAGGCGAGGAGATTCGAGTGGGGGCTGACAACAGCTAGGAGAGCTGTGGATGCTCAAGCTTTTCCCACCTATTCTGGTGTGGTGCAGTGCGCTCTTCGCCTAGAGAGCGAGGAGAATGATTTCAAGACCCGCTGGAGGAAGGCAACCGGCAATGTTGGCGGACCTATCCGAACTCAAACCTCCAACAGCAGCAACCGTGGACCCTACCCCACCAAAACCTTGGCTCTGGGTCAAGGCAATCAGAATTGGAAGAACACTGCGCCAGGGCGTGGTGACTCGCAGAGGTTTGGCCTAAGCAAGGCATTTGTGCAGTGCTTCAACTGCCAAGCTATGGGTCACTACAAGCGTGAGTGTCCCCAGCCTCAGAAGGAGAAGAGTGGGAGCTTCGGAAACCAGAAGGCTCAGCAGCCCGGGCAGGCCAACTTTGTGAAGCAAAACCCTGGAGGTTTGGCCCAGCAGCAGAACGGGCAGAACAAGGGAAAGCAGCCCGTGGGAGTTCAGCAAGGCGCTGGAGGGCGTATTTTTGCGCTACAGACCGAGGAACAAGAGCCGGATCCTTCCGTGATCCAATGTACGCTACTGCTATATAGTACTTGCGTGCAAGCTTTGTTTGACTCTGGTGCATCGCATTCGTTTATATCTACTGCTTGCGTAACTGCTCTAGTGTAGGAAGGTATTCCCCAACAGGTTAGTTTAGTCGCCGAACACGGGATGTATTAGGGACACATGGCAGGCGTGATAAGTCTATCGCCGGGCAGTGCGATGAGTAGCAACGAGGACCAGTGACACGTAAAGTCATTGGTCCAGGCAGTTTGTTTGGCTGATAAGGACAAAGACATGTGAAGTCACTTGTCCAGATATAATGACGTCGACCAGTTGCATGTGAGGTCATTGGTCCAGGAGGACTGTTCGGCAAAGAGGAAGCCGAACAGTGGAAGAAGTTGCCCTAAACCATGACGTGGCAAGAATGCTCCAGGACGGTAATATTCTGTAAAAGAATGAGATCCCGAGTACATAGGAGCGATACAAGAGACCAACGTGCATGGGGTGTAAGGATAATTATGGGAAAGAGTCCCAAAAGGACTGAGAGTCCCATAAAGATTAAGATATTGTACAGATAAGGGAATGAGAATCCACAAGATACTAGGTTTCCTATACGAGGTAGGAATCCTAGGGCAACGGGGATGTTTGGGCTGCAAGCATCCGCGAACCTATAAATACGAGGTGAACCTGGAGGTAAAAGGTATGCAATATTTGGCTATCTCTTATTGCTTTCCTACTGATAATTAGGGTTTGATGATCAGTACGTGATACTAACTTAGCCATCGGAGGGCCTTTGCCATGAGAGGCGAAGGTGCACTCACCCCTTGTCTGTTTTGCAGATTAGGGTTTCGAAGAAGAACTAGGGTTCCGGTGTAGAGGCACGTGAAGCCGTTCCAGTTTAGTGTTGTTCAGAACACTAATTATTTTCATCCCCCTACAATTGGCGCCGTCTGTGGGAAACGAACCAGTTTCGTGAAAAAGATAAACCATGATGGAAGAAGATCCAACCACGCCATTCAATCCAAAGAACCAGTTAAGTGGTGGAGGGGATAAATCTCCACCAGGTGCTCCGAGAAAGCCCACTGGAAGAGAGGACAAAGCAACTACTGGCTCCACGATAAGGAGCAAGTCCTACCGAAGAGAGGCATCGGTGGACCGTTCAAAAAGTGTCCATAACAGCGAGGATATCCTCGACAGAAAGAGGAAAGAAATTGAGGAGGATGCTCGTTTGATCAAAAGACGAGAGTACGAGATACGAGAGCTACAGCGGATACGAGATCACCGGGAAGACTCCGGACTTTCACGAAGGAATTCTGGAGAAGATAGGAGGGCTCTGTTAGTCCATAAAGAGCCTCATTCACGAGGAAGAAGGAGCAGGAGCAATAGTCCCACCACGAGACGAGGTGAAGCTTCCCCACGAAGAAGGAGAAGCAGAAGTAAAGACCGTATACTAGAAAGGCGAAGGGCTTCTTCACGAAGAAGAAGGAGCAGAGAACGAAGTTCCTCATCTGAGGAAAAGATGAGGAAGCATCACTGTGACAGGTACGGAGACCTGATGCTGACTGGGCCAAAGCCACGGCTCACAAGACGATTGAAAAGGAGGAAGGGACAGTGTCCGCACGAGAAGCGGCATGTAAAGCCCTGAGTAACATCGCAGCCTCCCCGTTTGCGAGGAGGCTGCAGGAGGCCAGGTTGCCGAGCAGAGTGAAGCACGGAGCGTTCGTGCTTTACGAGACAAACACGGACCCCGTGGCTCACATACAGCATTACCAGAAGGCCATGTTCATGCACGATGGTGATGATCCTATTCTGTGCAAAATGTTCCCGTCAAGTCTTGGCAAGGTGGCCTTGAGTTGGTTCCATAAACTGGCACCACGATCCATAAGGGGATGGAGGCAGTTGGCCGAAGAATTCACTGCTCGGTTCTTGACAAGCAGAAAGGCTCCAAAGACTTTTGAGAGTCTATCCACCATGAAACAGGCGGAAAGCGAGCCGATCAGAGATTACACAAAAAAGTACTGGGAAACTTTCAACGAGATTGAAAGTTGCAGTGAGGAATTTGCCATAGCAACCTTCAAAACTGGTTTGCCTGTTCGGGGAGAACTGCGCCGCTCATTGAATAAACATCCGGTGGCTACGTTGGCCAAACTGATGGAGCGAATAGAGCAGCACGCCAGAATGGAGGATGACATACTCCACGAGGACGGCAGGATTTCTGCCGAACAGCCTAAAACGCCTGCCAAGAAGGTGGATAAACCCGAGCCCAAAACGTACAAGGAACGGAAGGAGTACGGGCAGCCTAAGAAGGAAAAGCAAGCCCCTGATCCTAAGTCCTTCTTTTCTATCACTACTGTTTGGAAGGAGCCAATCTACAGGATTCTTTATCGAATAAAGAATCAGCCGTACTTCAAGTGGCCCCCGAGTCTTGGCGGAGATAAAGACGCTAAACGTGCTACGAACCAACACTGCAGCTACCACAAGGATTGGGGCCACATGACTGAAGATTGTGAGATGTATAAGAAACACCTCGATGATTTGGTCTCTCGGGGCTATCTCAAGGAATTTATCCAGGAAGATCCCAAGGAAAAAGGGAAGGCCATGGAACTGGATTACGAGCAGAATCCTAAGAGGGTAATCCATATGATACATGGGCTGGCCGCACCTTATACGAGAAAGGAGGTAAGACTGTTGCAAAGACAGTTTAAGCACGATCAGCATGTGATGCGATTGAGTAATAAAAGAGGGCGAGAGAGTGATGCATGCAACGAGAGCATAGCCTTCACAGACGACGATTTGGGAGAGGTCCAGATACCTCATAACGATGCTCTGGTCATAACCCTACGAGTTGGGGAGTATGACATTGAAAGGATCCTAGTGGATTTAGGTAGCTGTACAGAAGTGATGTACTACGACGCGTTTAAGAAGCTGGGTCTGGCCCAGACAGATTTGGAACAATCCACAACGCCATTAATTGGGTTTGGTGCAGGGGCAGTTTGGCCCCTTGGAAAGGTAACACTGCCTGTTCGGGCAGGATCAGTTGTTTTGAGGACCGACTTTCTGGTCGTAGACGTCCCTTCTTCTTATAACGCGATTATAGGAAGAACCTGGTTACACAAAATGAAGGCAGTCTCCTCGACTTACCACCAGATGGTGAAATTCCCAGGATCCAATGGGATCGAAGCAATTAGGGGCAACCAGAAAGCGGCCCAACAATGTTTGATTTCCATCATTAAGAAGGCCCCGAAGGCCCACCATGTTCATACACTGGAAGTATGTGGGCTCGCCAGAGCCCGAGACGTGCCTTTCCGGAGGCCATCCCCTGTCGTGCGCTCGTTTTGAAAAATTGAAGAGTCGCCACCCGGGTTTTTGTAAAATGGTTTGTTACCCGAGAAAACCTGGAACTTGAAAATGATATTTGAATTGAAAAATAAACCAGAGATTGGATTCGGAAGCCAGGTTACGAGAGGGGAAGGTTTTATTTCAGAAAAGCACCCCCCTCGCCCGATAAATCGGTCCTTACTAAGATTTGTGGGATTTGGAAAATCATTTCATTGCTTAAACTTTCAAGGTCACGAGAAGCAGTTTGTATCATGTAAGCAATTCAAACATTAATGCAGCAAATATAAACAGGAAGGTAAATGTGTTATAATGGTTGTAGGAAGTAGCATACTGTCTCACGAAGTTTCAACCGCACGGTGGAAAAGTTGTGCCGTACGGTAGAAATGTGTACCGTGCGGTACACATCCCATAGCAGGTTTTCAGAAAACAACTATATCATGTAAAACAAACTTTATTTAATCAAAATTTGCACTGATGATCATGCTTCATTTAATTGATCAGCAAATAAGGAAATTTATTCCACAAATACACTACCGTACGGTAGAGGTATGAGCCGTACGGTACATATTTTCTGTGGTCAGCAATTATAGTGAGTTAATAAGATGTTCAGAGACTCAATTTCTTACATGCAAGATTACGTGTTCATTGTGTAAAACCTTCTTATATCAAAACACAATTGATATGATTGAAACATGTCACATGCCGTTTGAAAGTAAAACCAGTATGTAATAACAAAGTAGGCATGGTATCTTATATCAGACTGTGAAGTGAAGAAGAAATAAATGAACAAGGCAAATGTTCCCTGGGAAACATCTACCGTACGGTGGAAGCTTGTGCCGTACGGTGGAGTTAGGTGGGATTTCAAATGTTATTTTCACGTTTTGGACAATTTGGGTCCAGGGATGGTATAGGGAACCAACCTGAGCCTTCTTTGTACCCCTCAGAGTATATGAATAGAGAAATTATACCTTTCTGGAATGGACTTTTCGTTTTGAAAATGACAGTGATTGGAAATGCCTCCTGGATTGAATTGTAAAGGGCGTTGGGGTAGGAAAGTGAACCAGAAAAGTTTTTGGGATATTTTTAGTGTAAAGAGATGGTTTTTCAATACAATTTTTCAGAGGATTTTTCGTGTGTTTTCCAATAAAAACCCTAGAGTATTTATAGGGAATTTTTCAGACCATTTAGCTTGGTCTTCAAGCATTTTCCAGTCGCCTGTACGCCTACGCCGGCCAGGGAAGGCTACTGACCAGTGTGATGATGGCCTGAGATGCCTCGCCGAAATCCTGGAAAAGTTTATTGCAAGTACCGATGTACCGTACGGTGGACATATCTACCGTACGGTGGAAATATATGTACCGTGCGGTGGATGTCACAACCGCCCTAACTGTAAGGCGGTTTGGATGACGTATATGTCCCGTACGGTGGACATGTCTGCCGTACGGTAGAGTTGACCTCATGTTGACTTTTTCAAAATTCATTCCAGAATGGTATTTGTTTAAATTAAAATCCTTTTATCATCATCGGGGATTTTAAAAGATATCGAAATGTCCAAATTGGGGTGTTTACAAAGTACCAGATCAACCAACTATCGAGGATGTTGGAAGATGCCCGGCCGATAAGGTAATTGAAGGCTTGGAAAAGATTCAGATCAACGAGGCTGATCCTGAAAGATACTTTTTGATTGGGGAATCATTACCAGCAGAGGAAAAGACCGAGTCAATACAGTTTCTAAAGGAGTATGTCGATGTGTTTGCATGGGTACCAGAAGAGATACTTGGTGTAGATGCTGACATAATCTGTCACCATCTGAATGTTGACCCTCAGCATAAACCAGTTATTCAGAAGAAACGTAGGGCAGCCGTACAGCACGTGGATGCTGTTGTTGAAGAGGTTAATCGATTGCTTGAGGCGAAAGCAATACGTGAGGTTCACTACCCTGAGTGGCTGTCCAACACCGTGGTTGTGAAGAAGAAGAATGGGAAGTGGCGTGTCTGTGTGGACTTCACAGATTTGAACAAGGCCTGCCCTAAGGATAGTTTTCCCCTCCCAAGGATAGACCAATTGGTTGACGCAACGGCTGGCTACGAGCGAATGAGTTTTCTTGATGCGTATCGCGGATACCATCAAATTGCTATGTTTGGGCCTGATCAGGAAAAGACGTCTTTCATCACCCCACGAGGTTTGTACTGCTATAGTGTCATGCCGTTTGGGCTGAGAAACACAGGGGCGACATACCAAAGGCTTGCGACTATTATGTTCAGGGAGCTGCTCGGGAAAACTATGGAGGTTTACATACACGATATGGTGGTGAAAAGCCGAGACAAGCGAGAGCATATTACAGACTTGAGAGAAGTCTTTGAGATCCTGAGGAAGTACAAATTGAAACTCAACGCCTCGAAATGTGCGTTTGGGGTTGGTTCTGGCAAATTCCTAGGACACTTGGTCACTATGAGGGGAATTGAGGCTAACCCAGATCAGATTGCGGCCTTATTGAGGCTGCAAAGTCCCAAAACCACGAAGGAGGTCCAGAGACTAACTGGCATGGCTGCAGCACTCAATAGATTTATCAGCAGATCAAGTGACAAGTGTAGGCCCTTCTTTCAGTTGTTGAAGAAAAGGGAAGGATTTGAATGGGGAGCAGAATGTGAGCAAGCTTTCCAGGACCTGAAGAAGTATCTGGCCGAGCCACCACTTCTGTCAACCCCGCAGCCAGGTGAGTCCTTGATTTTATATTTAGCTGTTTCTGAGCATGCTGTGAGTGTAGTCCTGTTAAGGGATTTGGGAATTGAGCAAATCCCAGTATATTATGTTAGCAAGACATTGCTAGATGCAGAGACGAGATATCTGCCCCTAGAGAAACTGGTCTTGGCACTTAAGACAGCAATGAGGAAGCTGCCACACTATTTCCAGAGCCATAGGGTTGTGGTGTACACTGAATTTCCACTGAAGTCTCTGCTACGAAAGGCAGATTTTTCAGGAAGAATCTCGACGTGGTCCGTCGAGTTGAGTCAATATGATATTGAGTATCAACCACAAACAGCAATCAAGGGCCAAGTGTTGGCTGATTTTGTGGCAGAATTTTCTCCCACGGTAGCTCCCCTGCCTCCTACGAAAAAGGGACAGGAGAGTAGAACATTGTCCACGAGGGATAGAGTCTCAGCCGAACAGGACGATACGGAATGGAACTTATTCGTTGACGGATCAGCTTGTAATACTAGTTCAGGAATTGGTGTTTTTCTCTTTCCTCCTGGAGGAATTATGATAGAACTGTCTGTTCGGCTGGGATTCAGCGCGACGAATAACGTGGCGGAGTACGAGGCACTCCTAGCTGGATTAAGAAGTGCGAAGACTCTGAAGGCAAAAAGAGTTAGGGTGCATTGTGACTCGCAGCTTGTGGTAAATCAACTGTCTGGCGAGTATCAGGCTCGGAATGAGAAAATGGCGGCATACGTGGAAGCCACCAAAGATTTACTTGACACCTTCGAGAGGGTACACATTGAACAGATAAGTTCCGGATAGAATGCACATGCCGATTCACTGGCATGGCTGGCTGCAGCGGTCCCAACTGAACTCAAGCGAAGGGTTGCAGTTGAGTATCTGAGTGAGCCGAGCATTGGGAGAAGTGTGGAGTTAGTTTTGGAAGTGAACCAAGGTCCAAGTTGGATGGACCCAATCGTGGAGTTTTTATGAGATGAAATAGTCCCCACTGACAAGAAGGAGGCACATAAGGTCAAAACCAAGTCTGCAAGGTTTTGGCTGTCTCCAGAAGGAAAACTTTACAAAAAGTCCTTCACAGGCCCATATTTGCTGTGCGTACACCCCGAGATGGTGCAGAAATTTCTTCACGAAATACATGAAGGAACATGCGGGAGTCATGTAGGGGGAAGATCCATTGCCCACCGAGCAATTACCCAAGGCTACTGGTGGCCGCACATGCAGGAAGACGCGAAGATGTATGTTAAGATTTGTGAGAAGTGTCAGAAATTCTCACCTATGATTCGAACACCAGCCGAGGATCTGGTGCCTTTAACAAGTCCTTGGCCGTTTGCCCAATGGGGGATGGACATCGTGGGTCCATTGCACAAAGCAACTGGAAATCGAAAATTCCTTTTAGTTGCGACGGATTATTTTACCAAGTGGATTGAGGCTGAACCACTGGCCAAAATCACTGAACCCATGATAGAGAGGTTCGTGTGGAAGAGTATTATTACTCGATTTGGGGTTCCTTACTCTTTGATCACAGATAACAGGTCCCAATTTCAAAAGAAATTTAAGGCCTTTTGTGCCCAATATGGAACTCGAAATTACTATTTAACTCCAGCGTACCCTCAAAGTAATGGGCAGGCAGAAGCGTCTAACAAAACCATTCTTGATGGGATCAAGAAGAGGTTGGATAAAGCCAAAGGGAAATGGCCCGATGAATTGCCCCTTGTTTTATGGGTACATAGGACAACACCGAGGAGGTCTACGGGAGAGACCCCCTATTCATTGGCATACGGTATAGAGGCAGTTATACCTCTGGAAGTTGGACTTCCAACCAACAGGACCGTGTTGGTTGAAAGTGGGGGCAATAACAGAGCCCTTGAAATCGAGCTTGATCTCGCCGAGGAGAAGAGAGAAAGGGCCCTAGTCCATCTGGCCTCCTATCAAGAACAACTGATGAAGGGCTACAATAAGCATGTTCACCCTCGAGAATTTGGTGTTGGGGACCTTGTACTACGAAAGGTGCTCGGCAACACCAAAGTAGCCAACGAAGGCAAGCTCGGGGCCAACTGGGAAGGCCCGTATTGGGTAACAGAGATTGTGGGCACTAGGGCTTACAGATTGGCTGATCTGGACGGCATCCCAATTCCGAGGTCATGGAATGTTCATAATCTGAGAAAATTCTTTGTTTAGAAGAATTTAGTTTTATTGCACTACGTGATTGTGTGGGAATTACGAATAAAATTCCCTTGTGTTTCTTACTCTGTTTTAGTTGTAAGGGGTACGAATAACGCCCCCTTAAGTTCAGTCTATGAATAAAGACATTCTTTTCCTCACAGTATATTCAGCTTTTTGAAATAATTGGTTTTTTAATATGAATACTAATTTTTCTTTTCTTTATTCATATTGGGGAGCATGGGATTGGCACGAACGCCATATATGAATATATCTATGCTTGATAGCTTAAGAATCGCGCACGAACAAACGCTAAAACTCTTGGGATGCCTACAAAACACATGCAGCTGTTCGGGCATAATCATTTGAGTAAATGATTATACTATAAGGTATGAGATACTATAAGTCCGAGAAACTTACAGTTATCCTTTGTATTAAATTCGATTTAAGTTCAAGCAACATCTGGTATGAGATACCTCAAGTACGAAATACTTATGAAATGCCTAAGTACGAATATACCCTGAGGCTTGCATACGTAAACATGCAAAATAACCAAGTACGAAATACTTGATCCTGTAAGGCATAACGAGACAAGTCAAATACTTAGTAAAATCCAAGTACGAGAAACTTACCCCAAGTATGAAAACACTTGGGATGCCTATAAAACACACACGGCTGTTCGGGTACGGATAGAAATATTTGAGCCGTGCATATGTGAACGTGCAAGAAAGGCTTGGTTCTGTTATGACGAAATATGTCAAATAGTGGATAAACAATTTTAAGTTCGAACATACTTAAGGGAAATCCAAGTACGAAACACTTGCAGAAAGCTACAAACGAAAAGAGATTAAAAGCATGAGGTGTTTTCGAAACAGATGTACGAGATACCCAAACCATGACTACGAAGAGCCGAGCAGATGTTAAAGTTATGCCACGAAGGGCCAGATACTTGTATCATCAAAAGCAAAAGAAAAACAAAAGAGCTAAAACCAGGAGCCTTACAAGGCTGAGATAACTACGGTCGCGCAGGACCTGCAAAGTTCTCCTATAAAAATAGCATGTTTAGTCCAACTCTTGGACCTCAGGAGTGAGTTGATCAGCAACCTCGGTGACAGTCTCTGTTGAATTACCATCACCACCGGTATCTCCTTCCTCAACAGCAGGATCGTTGATTGATTCCCGAACAGGTGACTCCACCGCAGCAGTCCTCAGAACTTCATTAGGTGTATCTTCTTCAGCACCAGCAAATTCTTCGATCTGTTGATCGATGTCGTCATCTGGATTCCCCTGGGGTTCATCCACAACCTGAACTTGTCTGCTTGGCAAATCATTGTCCTGCCAGAGGGGCGAGTCCTCAGCCACTCCGACCTTGGACAAGCAGGCTTCCCAACTTGCAGCCCAGATCTGATCCTGGAGCTCTGGTATTTGTGCCATGTAATTGGCCGTCGTAGCATTGAACCCCTCGTTATATCCAGCATCGAAGGCCGCCTTCTTAGTATTGTCAATCAGTGCCAACGCTTGCTTGAGGTTGCCTTCTGCGGTCTCGAGACTGCCCTTGGCCTCAGCATAATCCGCCTTGGCATTATCTCTTTCCCTCTCGAGCCTCGTAATTGTCCGGAGCAGCCTCGTGTTGTCGTTAAGCAATTTAACCCTTTCGGTCTCGGCAGCTTGGAATTTCTGCCCCAGCATCACCATCTTCTGGATGAACTAAGGAATTCAAATATAACTCGAATGTCAGAATTGTTACAGAAACATAAAGAATGTATAAGGTAAGAATATGAAGCTAATTACCTTGATCCCACTGACGAGTCCAGTGGATACCAGCCGATCAGGAGATGATCCGGCCTCTTTCTGCATGTCAACGGGCAAGAGTAGCCCTTGTGCAAGAGCCAACGCCGTCTCAGAGGAGCTGGCGCTATCGCCAGAATGCACGGGCCGATCACCCCTAATGAGTTAGGGGGTCCAGCTATTGGGCAATGCCTGCGGTCTCGGCGATACAGAAGGTTAGCTCGAACCTACGAGGACATCCCCGAAGCCTTCGCTCCTCGGGCGTTTGTCTCGATGAGCATCATCACCCTCGTTCGGTGCGTCAGAGTCCCGGGGAGATGAGGAGGATCGAACCAAACCACCTCTGTTACGACGTGGTGGTGGTGGAGCATGCCCGGTGGACGCTGCCCGGCCAGAGCTGCGCCCACGACCGCGGGCAGAAACGGACAAAAGAGAGCTAAGATTCAAAGGCTGACGGGTCATTGTACCTGGTGAAAGAGGCGAAGCTGAATACCCGGGAGATGAAGATTGACTGGTATCACGTTCAGGGGCTAACTGTTCGGCTCGGGGTCGTGTCGACCTCCTTAACCTCAGACGAGGTAGTGGAACACCTTCTGAGATAGGAACCTCACCGGACTGCCCGGCAACCGTCACTCCGGTGTCGCGCCTTGAGCTTGAAGGCTGTGTAGCGGTTGATGTGGAAGCAGCACTGGTACTGGGATTGGAAAGCCTTCTGTCGATAACCCCTTTGTATGCAGGAGTGTATCCTAGCAACACATCGGCATTACATCCCTTACCAACTGTTCGGGTGCCAGGCTCCCCTGTGTATCTGAGAACTCTATTGACATCTTCTGTTCGGATGTGACTCAGAACGCGTCTGGGCCTTTTGTTGGCGTTGTCAGCTGCAACATTAAAATCCAGAGCAGAGATTAAAAGTCTGCAAAGGCTACAAGAAATCAGTAAACGAAGAATTACAAGATAAAATCGAGAGCATACGTGGGTAACCCCATATGTGGGGACAGTGCAAACCCACCACTTGGCCGTCTTCCCCTATTGGCTCGAACGCTCCAGTTACGTAGAGGAAGTCGATCTCGTGGTCACAAGCAGAATCTGGCAGGTTTAGCACGAGACGCTTTTCTGCCCTCCTAACTTTGAAATAAAAAGTGTTGTACTCGGGATTTAATACTATACTGTACCACCACTGGATTTCCCAGATTCCTAATTGGGTCCCCAGAATCCTATTTAGGGCTATTACCCCCATCACTAGCCTGAAAACATTTGTCGAAACTTGCATGTCGAAACTTGCATGGGGGTGAGGCGATACCAATTCAAAACTTGACGGAGTAGCGGGTGGAGGGGAAAACGGACTCCATCCTCAACGATTGCTACAATGGGAATGCACATCCTGTCCCATGAGCCGCCGTCTCTGTCCGCCCCCAAAGGGGCGAGCTTGAGCCCTACGTTATCAGGGATGGCATATTCTGTCCTAAAGGCCGCCATGGCTGTAGGATTCTCGCAAAGTTTTCTAAACTTACCCGGTTTGGGAGCGACATTATCTCCATTAGCCATGGATGCTTTGAAAAGCTTTGCGAGTCTAAACAAAACCCTAACGGAAGGAAGATTTGAGGATAGGAGGCCTCAGAAATGAAACAGGAGAGTAAGAGCGAGAATCTTACAGAGGTGTTTGCAGTGGTGGCCTGAGAAGCAATCAAGTTACAGACGGCGGCGATGGCGTTTCGAGTCGCTCAGGGTGAAGAAGACGAGAAGAGGGTTCGAAATTGTGAGCCCAAATGAAACGCTTTCAGAGGTTTAAGGGCTGGGAACGGAGACGAAACGTCTCTTTTCACGCCGTTACAAGTTAAAGTAACGGAAAGCGGAAATTACGCTAACGACGTTTGAGGAAAACGTCAGTTCGAATTAAATACAGGGGGTACGAAACACGCCATGTGGGATTATTACCCCGAGACGGTATAATGGCAAAGCCGCCAAAGCACCTTAAAGGGTATCAATCGAATAGCTGCCCGGGGCTAACAGGTGTGGTCCAAAATTGTTGTTTCTAAAAGCTTCACCCATTGCCCCCGAGCAGTGGCAAGCGGATAAAGCTGGGGAGCAATTGTAGGAAGGTATTTCCCAACAGGTTAGTTTAGTCGCCGAACACGTGATGTATTAGGGACACATGGCAGGCGTGATAAGTCTATCGCCGGGCAGTGCGATGAGTAGCAACGAGGACCAGTGACACGTAAAGTCATTGGTCCAGGCAGTTTGTTTGGCTGATAAGGACAAAGACATGTGAAGTCACTTGTCCAGATATAATGACGTCGACCAGTTGCATGTGAGGTCATTGGTCCAGGAGGACTGTTCGGCAAAGAGGAAGCCGAACAGTGGAAGAAGTTGCCCTAAACCATGACGTGGCAAGAATGCTCCAGAACGGTAATATTCTGTAAAAGAATGAGATCCCGAGTACATAGGAGCGATACAAGAGACCAACGTGCATGGGGTGTAAGGATAATTATGGGAAAGAGTCCCAAAAGGACTAAGAGTCCCATAAAGATTAAGATATTGTACAGATAAGGGAATGAGAATCCACAAGATACTAGGTTTCCTATACGAGGTAGGAATCCTAGGGCAACGGGGATGTTTGGGCTGCAAGCATCCGCGAACCTATAAATACGAGGTGAACTTGGAGGTAAAAGGTATGCAATATTTGGCTATCTCTTATTGCTTTCCTACTGATAATTAGGGTTTGATGATCAGTACGTGATACTAACTTAGCCATCGGAGGGCCTTTGCCACGAGAGGCGAAGGTGCACTCACCCCTTGTCTGTTTTGCAGATTAGGGTTTCGACGAAGAACTAGGATTCCGGTGTAGAGGCACGTGAAGCCGTTCCAGTTTAGTGTTGTTCAGAACACTAATTGTTTTCATGCCCCTACATCTAGCACTAGAAACAGAACCCCTAAGTAAGAGTACAAGGGTAATATCGCCGTTGGGGGGGAGTATAGCTGTTAGTCTAGTGTGTAGAGGGTGCGAGATAGAAGTAGCAAGCCTACGCCTTACCTGCGACCTCCGAGTAATCGATATGGCAGATTTCGACGTTATCCTTGGAATGGATTGGCTATCAGCTCATCGAGCAGTCGTCGATTGTCACCAAAAGACGGTGACGGCTTACACCCCAGAAGGGACTCGTTTCCGTTTTAAGGGGGATAGAGAAACGACGAGTTCGATGACGAAGAGATCTAGGTGGCAGAATCAACTATTTGGATGGCTAGCCAGTCTCCAAATGGAAGAAACCGACAGGATGGAACTGGGATTGCCCCACATCGTTTGCGAGTACGCCGATGTTTTCCCAGAAGAACTTCCTGGTTTACCACCTCAAAGAGAGATAGATTTCTCCATAGAACTGCAGCCTGGAACCGCTCCAATTTCCATGGCCCCGTACCGAATGGCCCCTGCCGAATTGAGGGAGCTCAAGACTCAGTTGCAAGAACTGCTGGACAAAGGATTCATTAGGCCAAGCACATCGCCTTGGGGAGCGCCAGCTTTGTTCATAAAGAAGAAAGAAGGGACGCTTAGGCTGTGTCTTGATTATAGGAAGCTGAACCAAGTCACGATCAAGAACCGATATCCTTTGCCTAGGATCGATGACCTGTTTGATCAATTGAGGGGAGCAACTTGCTTTTCCAAAATCGATCTCCGATCAGGCTATCATCAGCTAAGGATTCGAGATGAGGATATCGCCAAGACGGCTTTCCGAACCAGATATGGCCACTACGAATTTGTAGTAATGCCGTTTGGACTGACCAATGCTCCAGCAGTATTCATGTGTCTCATGAACAAGATTTTTCAACCCTACTTAGACAAGTTTGTAGTGGTGTTCATTGATGACATCTTGATTTACTCTGCCAGCAAGGAGGAGCATGAAGAACATCTTAGGATGGCACTACAAATACTCCGAGATAACCAACTTTACGCTAAGGCCAGTAAATGCGAGTTTTGGCTTGAAGTGGTTAAGTTCTTGGGGCATGTAGTATCCAAGGATGGGATTGCTGTGGACGAAAGCAAGGTCGAAGCAGTGCTGAAATGGAAACAGCCGACCTCTGTGTTTGAAATCAGAAGTTTTCTAGGATTGGCTGGTTATTACCGAAGATTCATACCAGACTTCTCAATCTTAGCTAAGCCTATGACCAGGCTAACTCAGAAAGGAGTGAAGCTGGATTGGAATGAAGCCTGTGAGAAATCCTTCCAAGAGCTGAAGGAGAGACTGACCAGCGCGCCGATTCTCGTCATTCCTGAGTGTGGTATCGATTACACTGTCTACTGTGATGCGTCAAGAGATGGCTTAGGATGTGTGCTGATGCAGAATGGAAAGGTCGTAGCTTACGGATCTCGACAACTCCGACCGCACGAGAAGAATTACCCCACCCATGACTTAGAATTGGCTGCAGTAATATTCGCTCTCAAGTCGTGGCGTTACTATCTGTGGGGAGAACAATTCGAAGTTTTTACCGACCACAAGAGTCTCAAGTATCTTTTCACTCAGAAGGAGTTGAACTTGAGGCAGCGTCGATGGATGGAGTATTTGGAAGACTACAAGTTTACCATGCAGTATCATCCTGGCAAGGCTAACGTGGTAGCTGACGCTCTTAGTCGAAAAGAAAGAGCACAAAAAGTCAAGACTGCCATCAAGGAATGGGAAATGGTTGATACTCTTAACGAGTTTAACCTGCGGCCATCATCAGAAAATGGGAACGTTCGATTGTACGCTCTAATTGCGGAGCCAGCACTTCATCAGGAAGTATTACTAGCCCAAACCTTCGAGCAGACTTGTGAATTCGTCCGGCATCGAATCCGAGAAGGAAAGGCGGTGCCAGGATGGACTATCGAAGAGAATAACAGTCTGAAATTCAAGGGAAAGGTATTCGTACCTAATGTTGGAACCCTTCGAGAAAGCATACTCCGAGAGGCTCACCATTCGAACTTTGCAGTTCACCCTGGTGGTACAAAGATGTATCATGACCTGCGAAGAATGTACTGGTGGGAACGAATGAAGAAGGATGTAGCACGGTTTGTGTCCACCTGTTTGGTATGCCAACAAGTCAAGGCCGAGCATCAGAAACCTGGAGGAGACCTTCAACCTTTGCCAATACCGACGTGGAAGTGGGAGCACATCTCAATGGACTTCGTCACTGGATTACCAAGATCTGCCAAGTCCAATACTGCTATCTGGGTGATTGTGGATCGACTCACCAAGTCCGCACACTTTCTGCCTGTCAAGATGACAGAAAACGTGGAGCAACTAAGCATGTTGTACATTCGAGAAATCGAACGCCTTCATGGAGTACCGATCTCGATAGTGTCTGACAGAGACCCACGTTTTGTGTCACACTTTTGGAAAGGATTGCAAAGAGCATTGGGAACTGACGTAAGGCTTAGCACGGCCTTTCACCCTCAAACAGACGGACAAACGGAGAGGACTATTCAAACTCTGGAGGATATGCTGAGAGCTTGCGCTTTGGATTTCTCTGGGAGCTGGGAGCAACATTTGCCATTGGTGGAATTTGCCTACAACAACAGCTATCAAGCAAGCATCGGAATGGCACCGTACGAAGCTCTATACGGTCGACCCTGTCGATCGCCGGTCTGCTGGACGGATGCTAGAGAAACAGGATTGATCGGGCCCAACATAGTGCGAGATACTACGGAGAAGGTCAAGACCATCAGGCAAAGGATCCAGACTGCTCAAAGCCGACAAAAGAGTTATACGGATAAAAGGAGCCGACCCTTGTCTTTTGCCGTAGGAGATCATGTGTTCCTGAAGATCAGACCAAAGAAGGGAGCCATCAGGTTTGGAAAGAAAGGAAAACTATCCCCACGCTACATTGGACCATTCGACATCGTGGAGAAGATTGGGAAAGTTTCTTATCGCTTGGCATTACCACCCCAGCTGGATCGAGTGCATAACGTGTTTCATGTGTCCATGCTTCGCAAATATCTAGCATTGCCAACTCACGTTATCAACTGGGAGGATATCTTCATCGAAGAAGATGCAACATACGAGGAAGAGCCGATAGAGATTCAAGACCAAAGTGAGAAGACTATCCGTAACAAGACGATCAAGTTAGTTCGAGTTTTATGGAAGCATCGTGGAGCTGGAGAGACTACTTGGGAAAGAGAAGAAACCATGAAGATGAATTACCCTCACCTATTCGAATCCTAGCGTGCACCTAATTTCGAGGACGAAATTGTTTAAGGGGGATAGGTTGTAATAACTCTGAATTTCAATGAATAAAAGGTTATTTTTATTATTTGAGTTATTAATTTTAATTGCTTGAATTACTTTAATTCTTGTAAATTGTCGTAATTGCACTTTGGCCCCTCAAGTTTCAATTCTTGCGCTTTAATCCTACTTAGCAAGCCTAGTTAGCATCTAACCCTCCGGTTAGAGTAACTAAACCGAAAAGTTACCTAGTCATGGCAAAATGACCGTTTTGCCACTCGTTGGAACTTTTGACCCTTTTGAACCCTAGACTTTAAATTTTAATATTGATTTTCTTTTAATCAAATTGGGTTATTTCTTTGTCCATTGGACAATAATGGTTAGGGAAACTATTATCCATTGGGTAATAGAATCCCATTTGTTTATATTAAAAAGTATAGTTACTTTAATGTACTTTTTGATTATTTTAACATTAAAAGTGGCCTAATAGCTATTATCCATTGGATAATAGATGTTAGGGAAAGTTTTGTCCATTGGAAAATAGAGTAAATCTTCCAAAGTACTATTGGATCATTTAATTAATCATTTTCT
>BPLS01026010.1:0-10295 GCA_019656275.1 Rhododendron kiyosumense
AATAAATATTATGATCTTGTCACAAGCTTCTACGAATACGGTTGGGGGGAGTCGTTCCATTTTGCATCCAGGTTCTTTAATTTACAGTGTTTCTTTTTTCAATTTCCTCACTTCTCTTATTTCAAATCTAATTAAGCAATTTAATTAATTATATATATACCTGTTGATAATTAGTTAAAGGAAATTTTTTTTTTTGGTGTAGATTGAAAGGGGAGTCTCTTAAAGAGGGCATTAAGCGGCACGAGCACTTCATTGCTTTACAGTTATGTCTAAAGCCTGGGCAAAAGGTATTTTTTCCTCACTCAGCTGATTCTGAAATAGAACATACATCTTCGATTGTTCTATAATGATAGTCCATTACAAAAAATGGTGCGACGATTAGATTAAAAAAATATTATGTTTGCACATTGATTTCTAAAAAATTTATGCACGCACCAACCAATTGAAGATCTCATCAATTACTTCTTTAATATTGTGCAAAATAAATTTGAATGTTATTACATACATGAGTACTTTTTTTTTTATTATATATATAATAGCTCAATTTCTTGATGGACAATCATTTTGAATGGAGAAAATATCACTTTATTTATGGGTGAGATTGATGAGTTTGGCTTTATTTATATTGAACATGCATGTAGGTCTTGGATGTTGGGTGTGGAATTGGAGGACCATTAAGAGAAATTGCCCAATTTAGGTTGGTGATTATCCCATTACTTAGCCTAATCTGTGCCTTCAATTAGTATATTGCATCGTCTTGGTGAAACAGTTACATTTACATCAATCATGTGAAGTTCTGCAATAATTTGTCAAATAGCATTGCAACAAATGTTGACACTCAACCACTCAATTCGAGTTGTTCATTTGTGTACATCATGGATGGAAAAAAAAAAAAAATCCATGTCAATACAATATAGGTAAGGGTTTAGTCCTAAGTAGATTTGTTTAGAGAGATTTTATTAATGGTTAGAGATTTATTGGCTATTTTTCTCTTGAAAGAAGAGAGACTCAAAATGGTGCGATATTTCGCAAACATGATGTACACATTGAGGTTGCTCTAATATCGGAACCTGGGGGCCATGATATGCAGTGTGTGCTGTGCAATTTCAACCGTCCAAAAGTATTTTGGATGGTCCAGATGCAAATGAAATTTTTTCTGAGAAAAGTTAAACTCTTCTCCGGAAAAGTTTTATTTAAATCTGAATCATTGATTGCCAAGATGAAAGGTGTAGATGCTACACATGCAGCACACACTGCACATCACGCCCCCGGGTCCCTAATATCGTGTGAGAAAAAGTTGCAAAACATCCAATCTATGACTAATTGGCAGTGATAGAGTAACTTGTAGATGAACAAAAAATCAACAATGCTTGAATAACATATGATTGTCGATCGTGGAATAGGGTGCCAATCTAGTTAGGATGCTACTCACACATTGTGATGCTATCTTTTCTTGCCCTTAAACTTGATGTACTACATTATCGTGATTGATAAAATTGCTTTTTTCGCCGTTCAAAAATAATAATAATTTTTTTTTCAACAATGCTACATGCAATCGTACACTCCTACTGATCACTCCCCGACCACACCTCTTTCACATATGTATCGGGCCCACACATTCTCAAATTGGGGTGATTTGGACAGCGATGTAGATTGTTATGTTCCTAGCATTTTTTTATTTTATCGATTTTGTTTTTTGTTCTTGTTTTTATTTTTCAGGAGTTGGCTTCTAATTAATTAAGTTTGTTTGGTGCATGAAATCTGGCAGCATGACATCCATTACTGGCCTGAACAATAACGAGTATCAGATAACAAGAGGGAAGGTAAACCCAATATACATCTAGCTAGTAACAAGGGTTTTTCTACACACAAAAAAAAAAGTAAAAGAAAAAACAAGGATAATAAAGGTTAAACTTTTTCCCAATGCAGCTAATTGAAGCCTTTTCAGTTGAGAATTAATTAAAATAACATGAAGTCTACATAAACAGATCTACTTCGGGGGCTGTTGTTCCCAAGAGACAGCAGCATTCAGTAACGCTCAATCTCACTGTCCAAATGGTCCGGATTACTCTTCCCTAGAAAAGTTCTTTTAAAATCCAGACCGTGAACACTTTTGGACGGTGAGATTGAGCGCTGCTGTCCCCCAAGTCCTAAACAGACAACATTAGTTTACATGCTTGTGTTATTTTGCAGGAATTGAATAGGAAAGCAGGACTGGATAAGACCTGTGACTATGTGAAGGTGAATAGTAAATTTCATGGTTTGTTTCTGGGCTTCCTCTTTCCCAGGCTTTGATGATTCTTGTTTTTTCTTATTGATGCAGGCTGATTTCATGAAAATGCCATTTCCCGACAATAGTTTTGATGCAGCATATGCACTTGAGGCTACTTGCCATGCCCCCGACGCGGTAAACTTTTCGCGAATATTTAAAGGGCCGGATTATTAAAATCTGAACCCTTCCAGTTTTATTGAACTTCAGGACTCTTTCTCGATCTACTTTGATGATCAAAGTTGTTCATTACGCAGAGCTTGTTGAGAAGCATAATCATGCCGAAAATCATACTATTAAACACTACCCAATAAATAAAACACTCGGTGCATATTTGTCTAAAAAAAAAAAAGGGTTCTATTTTCAGGGTGTCAAACATTTTTCTAAAGATAAATATGCGATTGTGATTCCCCACCATGTTAAGCATTCACACTATACTCTCCATGGAAAATGCACAAAAGCACAATATGGTTTGCACTCTCCACTTGTGAGAAAATGTGTGCACACAATTTGTGCAATTGTGATATTCTAAAACGAAAGAATCATAGACGACATCATAAATAGATAGAACCTGAAAATTGTATATATGAATGATGATCAAGGCTAGCATACGTTAGACGCAAAAGATTTTGACCCTTTGAAAGGGTAAACAAAAACTGAGAGCTACTAACATATACACTTGAATGTGGGAAACATATAAAGAAGGTAATGACGGAAAAAGAAATCCCTTGTATTTGAATCAATGCAGTAATTGCGCGCCTGCTTAAAATGCTGAAACAATGAAACTCTTGAAAGGGTAAACAAAACGAAACTAGAGTATGATCTTTTTGTTGTGATGCAAAAGATTTGTTTATTTTAATTTGGAGGGTTAATTTATCTTTTATTGATCTATGTTTCATTTGTATTCCCTAAAGGTTGGGTGCTACAAAGAGATTCACAGAGTTTTGAAGCCTGGTCAGTGTTTTGCTGCATATGAGTGGTGCATGACCAATTCCTTTGATCCCAATAACAAAGAACACCAAAGCATCAAGGTTTTAAACTTGAACCATTTCTCTAGTAGATTATTGGATTTTGGTTAAATTACACTTTACACATCCTTTTGGTGTTTCAAAAACTAGACTTTACCCCATGAGTTTCTAAATTTTCTGAGGATGTTGTCATCATGGTCGACGAATCGATAAAAATCGTTTGATTCTTTAACAGAAAATGCCATAACGTTCTCAATTTAGCCAACGCCGTCTGGGTCAATCTCACGCGGCGTTTTCTGTTAGAGAAGGCAGCGACAATTATCAAGTAGACTATGTTGGAAACGTCCAAAGGTTTTAATGATTATATTACCTGAATCGATCCGTATTTAGTGCCCAAGTAAGATTTGCGTAAGAACTATGCGGTTGCAAAGTGTAATTTCCATAGTATAAGTTACATGGCAAGAGGTTCGGATCCTCTCCCATCCATGTTTTGGACTGGGCAAGATGGTCCAAATCTTGACCATACATTGATATATAATAAACGGTTTTACTGGTAAGAGCTTAGAATGGACGGAAATGTCCAATCCAATCCAAATTAAAGACCGGAGAGAATCCAATTTGCATGGCAACTGAATTGGTATAGATTTGGTATTTTTCAGAGGGAAATTGAACTTGGGAATGGCCTGCCAGACATAAGGACTACAACGCAATGCCTTGAAGCTCTCAAACAAGCGGGTTTTGAAGTGAGTAACATATCCCTAAAATCATCCAGCTAAATTCCCTTATTTTTAATTTTGGAAATTTCTTTGTACATCATGAATTTCCCATATTTGAAATTCCCGTTTCTGAAATTTTAACCCCCCAACTATTTTGTTTTGTTCTTTTTTTTTTTTTAATGACCAAACATCTGGGTGATTAGCTTGCGCCCATCTCGACTAACTCCGGGACCCTAAGGACATGGGAGCCCAAAAAAAAAAAAAAAATCCTACTGCCAAACATATGGCCAAAGAGAGTATGGCTACGGTGCTCATATTAATTTGTACATCAGTTTTTTTTTTGAACTGTAGAAACATTAGCGTAACAAGGCCTAAGTATGAAATATTTTTTATGGATCCCATTTAACTTATTACTTAGAAGAGTAAAATATCTAAGGTATTACGTGAAATACTGGAATAGAACTATGAATAGCATAACATTGTTGCGAAAAATAATGGGAACTGAGGTTTCTTTCTTCTTCTTCTTCTTCTTTTTCGTCTTAAGAGTAATTTTTTTTTTTATAAATTTTCTTTTGTAAAAATGGTATTTCGCATACTTTCCCTTTTATCATCCACCCTCCCGTCTATAACCTTATTCATATTAATTTTACACTATTATCCATGCATGATTCTTGCTTCGGTGAGACCGAATCACATGTAATATTCATATATACATAATAAAATACCATCCTCATATAATAATAATTTTGATGTAGTAGTAATTCTTACAAACAAAACCTAAAAGGTAGTAGAAATATTGCAATAATTGTGAGTTGTGCGGGCCCCGGCTTGCATTTTTTAACGCACATATAAAAGGCTGATGTAGTAGTAATTAATCACCTCATTTATTTATTTGGTTCTCGAAACTTAAACTAGTATCAAGTATGAAGCTGGCAATATTTGTTGGATTGTATGTCAAAGGTTATATGGGAGAGAGATATTGGAGCAGACTCACCTCTGCCATGGTACTCACCTTTGGACACAAGTGGATTCTCACTGAGTAGCTTCCGTGTGACAGCCGCCGGACGGTTTGTGACCAGAAATATGGTAAGGATATTTTTACCCCATATAGAAATTTTAAGAAATTCTTCCCATGCACTCAAACGACTTGTAGGGGCCAATTCCGTATAATTTTTTAATTAATCTGAAAATTAGTATAATAGATGAGAATATTTGGAGGTGTTTAGGCATCCGGGCAGGGCCGGCCCAAGGGATTTAAGTGCCCAAGGCCTAATTAAAAAAAATGTGCCCTCAAAAAGTTAATACTTAACAATTTTTACAGCAACAATTACAATATTGGTGCATTTTATTTGTGAATTTGAAATTCAAAGTTAAAAGAAAAATTAAAACAAACAAAAAATTCTTACCAGAACATTTATGGTGCGTTTGAACTTTGATCTTGAGTCACTATGCTTAAGTAATTAAAAATATAAAAAGTGTAAGATCCATCATATATTTTGACAAGTAAGAGTCATCATATTATATGTAAGAGTCCACAACTTACAAAGGAAAAACAAATGCCAAAAACATGCAAAAGAGTCCACGGTTTACAAAGGGAAAACAAATAGTGAAAAATAAAGGACTAGGTTTTGAACCAGGTACCTCCTGCCTTTATTCTTGGAATAAACACCACTGGGCCAGAACGTTTTTTGTTTTAAGTCACGGAAAAACTTTCATATAACATATAACTGGAGTGCCCCAAAATTTTGTAATTATTGGGATGCCCAGGGCCCAGGCCTCTTGGGCCTTGTACTTGGGCCGGCCCTGCATCCGGGTCCCCTTGCACCCCCAGGATAGCCCCTGCATGGAGAGATGAAATACGAAAAGAAGTTCAACCAAAAGTTGGAATCGTATAGCCAGAAGGAAAAAAAATCCAGTACAATACCTGAGGACCTAAAGTACGTGTCCAAATAAATAAAAAAAAAAACTATGAACAACATAAATAACCCGAAAGACCTAAAGAGCCCAAATATAGAACAAATAAAGCCCACTTGTGTTTATTATATAATCATAGATTTTTCATTTGGTGGATATTCCCCACAGGTGCCATTAAATTGTTTATTTGTTAATTATTAATTAGTGCTTCTTCGGTTTCTTTGTTTCAACTTTCAAGCTTATGGTTCTGGAGTGTGTGGGACTTGCACCTAAAGGAAGCCAGAGAGTCCAAGCCTTCTTGGAGAAATCTGCAGAAGGGCTATTTGATGGTGGAAGGTGAGACTTATTCCCACTCGTATTTCTCTCAACTTTCTTTCATGCGGTTTTGCATAAGGGCAGGCGTGCAAACAAGTCGAACGGAGCTTTTTAATATTCGAGCTCAACCCATTTGTTAAACGAGCCAAAAATTTAAGCTCAAGCTAGGCTCGTTTCTAAACAAGTCAAGCCCTTGATGAGTAAAGTCTCGTTCATTTACTTAATGAGTCTCCATAGGAGAGCTCTTTAGATTGTTGGGTCACATCTATCGACTGATTATTTATCTATACTTTAGTTCCTCTCTTTTATTTTTTGAAAATAAAATCAAGAAAAACAAAAAATATTATACATCCGCAATTTCTCCCTCTTTTTCCTCTCTTAGTTTATTCTCTTTTAAATTTTTTTGATAATTACACCCTTCTCATTCTGCCTACAAAAACCTCCAAATTGGGAAGTACATAATATGAGCTGATTTGATAAATTGAAGATCCTACAAGAAAAAAAATCTATGAAAAGTTTAAAATTGATTTAAGTTATGTACCCAAATCGAGGATTAATTAAGTAACCTTTATCCACTACAACTCCATAGATGCATGCACTTTCAATACATGACTCTAAATCTTCTTATGTGACAAAATGAGGCAAGATCCTTTGTGCCTCTATACCGATGGATTTTCCAGCCGTTGAATTTAAAAACATAAAAAAAATATACACACAATCGAACGGCTGGAAAATTCCTTGGCACAAAAGTATAGAGATTTTTGGGATAGAAAAGAACGGACCCGTGACAAATTTTACTAATCGCTTATAATTACACTGCTGTTTGTAACAGGAAGGGAATCTTCACGGCAAATTACTTCTTCCTGGTCCGAAAGCCCCGTTTGGACAGCAGCAGCTTCGAAGCGGCCGAGAATTAACTAACAAATCTGTCGGCCTTTTGAAGAGGGCTCAAAAAGCCCTCTCATCCCGAAGCACCACGTGACTATACTCCGAGACTACTGAATAAGCACTCCTTTGAAAGAGGAGTTTAGTGGGGTATTAATAAGTTAGTCCACGTTAAGTTTTAGAAGTTTTTCATAGCTTTGAATTCCAAATGCCTACGACGGAACTCGAACTTGTGAAAGTGTATTAATATCCGTGAAATATGTATCGATATCAAACTTATTTGAAATTATTGACATATTATTCCCCGCCTAACGGGCTGAGATTAGCAGGACCATTTAGAAAAATGCAAAAAATTATAAAATTCTAAGAAAACAAAGTCCACATGCAGTTCAATATTTACCCTGACAAAACACGTTCAAGAAGGCTCTAACCAGTGAATATTTATCATTTTTCGAAGAAAAAAAAAGTCCAAAATTTATTGTGGGAATACTCTAATGCCCAAATTGAACAGCCATATGTCTCTTGGACCTTATATCACCCGGGTCATAATTATTTCAAATTTCAATTATTATTCTCATTTATTTCTTCACTCATTATACCTATATCCAATTATTACCCTAATTTCTTTCTCCATTCATTATCTCAAAAATGAAATCCAAAAATTTTCAAATTTACGTCCGAATAAGGCATAAAATATTTCACAATTGATGGTTTTAGAAGGTGGGTGCATGTGGATCAGGTAATTTTTGCATTGTTTGCTTGTATCTTTTGTGAGCACTTTCCAATTAAAAAAGCAAAAATTCAAATCGAAAAATTTGTACAACAAACAAACAAATGAGAAATTTTTCAGTGCTGGGGGGCATGAGTCACGTGGTGCCGAGCACGCATCTCGGCCGTCCAAACGTGTTTTGGACTGCCCAGATCTGTTTGGACTTGAGGAAAATGTTTTGGTAATTTTACACTAAAAATTTATCCAAACAGATTTGAACCGTCCAAAACATATTTGAACAGTCTAAATCGTGCTCGGCACCACGTGGCCCGTGTCCACCCGGCACTGAAAAACTTCTCCAAACAAACAGCCAAGAGAACCTCAAGAGGAACCAATGCATATGCTTTCGTAAGATAGAGGAACAATGCTTACGGAGCGCCAAATATAATCTCAGAAAAATGACATCTCCATATCAACTAGGGAGGAACCCAATGCAGGACCAGTTGAACTGGGGATTATTCTACTTTACTCTTGTTATGGAAAGGTTAAAAAAACCCTGGTCAATAAGGATCTAAACATCGATTATTTATCAAATTATATGATTTTCTTTCGTACAACCTTGACAATTTCGTATCGTACGGTTGCATGTTAACCAACCCAACAATCTACGCAGAATACTACTGGTAATTCAATCTCCACCACGGGTGCTTCAAGCTCTTTCTAGTTCATACAAATATGCGATAAAAAAGAGTTTGGGGCATTGCCAAGTAATGCCGGTTAGTTACCTTTTCTTGAAAAATTATTAGTTTAAAAAAAAAAAGCAACTGTGTATAAAGAGGAATCAGAAAAATAGTAAAACATACTCTCAAAAATATCTAATACTCCATTTTTAGGAGAATTGATATTCACACTTCCCAAACAATTAACCGCACTCTAAAAAGGCGAGTGCGTAAATCTAAATCTAAGTATATGGGAGTTGGGGGAGTAAGGGACAACAACAATGTGCTATCCCGGCCGAGGGGACCCCGCTCTAATCTTGCTTCGATAATCAGAAACGTTCGCTTTATAGAGCTTGTTGAGTTGAACACGTATGTAAAAAAACCAGCTCGATCGGATATCATTACATGCCTAATCGAAACCTTTTTGTTTTGAAAAGAATGAATCTGAAACATTTTATAAAATCCACTTGAACCCATTATTGACAAGGTATATGTGTCATGATCAGCACTTAATGATATCCAATTGAGCTGATTTTTTGCATGCTTGTTTAACTCGATGAGCTCTACGAAGTGAATGTTTCTAATTATCGGAGCGAGATGGAGCGGGTCCCCTCGTCCGGGACAGCACGCAGCAGCTTCCCCTGGTCCAAATATATGGACTTGATTTTCGCAATATATGGACTTGATTTTCGCAATTCCTTTTTAGTGTGCCGTTAGTAATTTGGGGTGCCCTGACGCTGGTGAGTGGTGGCCATATTTTTCCTGCTGGGATATACGTCCCAAAAAACTAGGCCGTAATTTCTCCGCATATGTGTGCTTATTGCTTTTTTCTCATTTCATATGCTCCTGTAGTTAACGACTTAAGGAGTGTTTTGGCCAGTAGTAGTTCTAGGGCTGCAAAAGAGCTGAGTCAAGCCTTGCCATGTTGTGTTTGAGCTCGGCTTGTTTAATAAACGAGCCAAAAACTCGAGCTAGAGCCGAGCCAATACTAAATGAGACTCCATAAACGAGTCGAGCTGAGCTTTGGAGTGTTATGCTTGGCTCGTTTACTAAACGAGTCCAAAACTCAAGCTTTGAGCTTGGCTCGATTACTAAATGAGTCGATCCGAGCCGAGCCCTAACTGTGACACCCCGCTTTCCGGTGGCCGGCGGTACTGCAGGATGGCAGGCTCCGTCCGGATGGAAGGAGGCAGGCAAGTCATGGTTCATAAGAAAAGATCCTTCCTACTTGTACAAGGCCTTTTAAAGCCGTGAGGGTAGACCAAAACGCATAGAAACTTCATAGTTAAGCGTGCTCATCCTGGGGTAATCTAAGGATGGGTGACCTCACTGGGAAGTCTATGGCTTTTGGGCGTCCAAAGTGGACAATATTGTACAAAGATGGAGCGGTTCACAGCCCTAGTTTTGGGTGACCTGAATTTGTTGGAGTTAGTGTTTGGTGTTCTTATATTTTTTTCTTTTTGCTGAATTGTTTATCGGGCTAACAAACTTTAATTCAGAATGCATCAGTTAAATTAATCATTTCTTTACCTTCCTTTATTTGGAAAAACTCGTGTGATTGCACTGTTTTTATTTCTTTATCCTTATTGATTTCCTTTTGGCCGTGTGTAATTATTGGACGCGGTGTTTTCTTTAGCTCCCAGTTTGATGATTTTGTAAAGTGAAGAAGAATAACTTTCAGTGTGAGGATATTCACACTATCCAGAACCTTGAGAAGGAGAAATGGCCGTGATTTGTGTCTTGCATTTAGCGAATAGTTAGCCCTTACCTGAAAGATATATATTTTTATTGAACATGCTT
>BPLS01026011.1:0-24033 GCA_019656275.1 Rhododendron kiyosumense
TCACAAATGCCCTGTGTTTCAACAACAGGAAACGGCCCCAATGGGAACACTATTTCCGGGGTCTTGTACAGATATACCAAAACGGAGGTGAGCATTGTTTGTGTCTGTCATGGAAGCTCATTCTCCTCAGCTTAGTTTGCGGAGCATGCCGGGGGAAAGGATATTACTCATCCCCTGAGTCATATAACGGTGATTCCTTCAGTGAAGCAAACCCTCAAATCAGATCAAATTTCAAACAATTAGCTGCTTGCTTCAGTGAAGCCTCTGGACTATCCATTAATGTGCATAAGTCCAGTCCTTTTTTCTCAGCCAATGCCTCCATGGGGATCAAAGAGGAGATTAAACAGATTTTTGGTATGGAAGAGATGGAGTCTGGTGCTAAATACTTGGGGCTTCCAGCCGTGTGGGGGAGATCAAAAAAGGAGTCTTTGGGATTCATTCAAGGTAAGCCATTGTATCCATTATGTGCTTTAAGGCTCCAGTTTCTCTTTTCCAAAACTCAAACTCGGTGGTTAGTAAATTCTGGTGGGGGAAAGGAGAGAAAGGAGGGTGGTATTCATTGGGGTGCTTGGAAGAAATTAATGATCCCTAAAGGGGAGGGTGGTTTGGGATTCAAAGATTTTGCTTCATTTAATACTGCTCTTCTTGCCAACTAGTTTTGGCGTTTGGTTAACAATCCATTAGATCATCTCTAACTCATTCTCTATTCCTCCATTTCTTCCTCCATTTTGGAGGAAATTCCCACTCCAACCCATCCTCTATTTCCTCCTCTCTATTTTGGAGGATAAAATTTGATACTCCATATATATAGAGTATGAAAAAAAGAGATAAAGGATCCTCCAAAACCAATATAAAATGCAAAAAGCATTAGATTTGTATTGAGATTGGGGGTTGTTCGGCCTAATAAGTCAAATCGCTTTTTTTTGTCATTATTCATATTTTTTTTACATTTGTTAGTTTTTTGTTCATTTTTTGTGGATTATTGCTTCTTCATGACGAGAGGAATATAAAATTTAAAAAATTAGGATTGAAACTTAAAATTTTTAAATAAGGAAAAAAAAAGAAGTCAATGAGCCAATTTTTTCATCTTTATTCAAAAAATATTAGGTTTTGATCATAATTTTGTATTTTTTGAATTTCTCTTGTCATGACGAAATAATAATGCACAAAAAGTTAACGAAAAACTAACATATATATATACGATGCTCTTAGTTAGTAAAAAAGGAACTAAATCAAATCATCACCTCGATCTCATGATGGTTAAAAAATTAAGTGTTCAATTTTTAATCCGTTTGAGCCAATAAGAAGATCTTATTTCATGATCATTTTATCCTGAAGGGTCATAATTAATTTTTATTTCTAGAGCTCTCATAATCAAGTATCTACTTTACATGGTCCCAAAAAAGCTTTACATGGCATCTTTCATCCAAATTTCTAATTTCCGTTATCTATTGAATTAAGCAGGTAACGGTATGATAATTGAGAGAATAAAATCGTCAAATTAATATTTTATGGACTAAGTTAAAAATTATGTATTGTTTAGGGGGGTTTAAAAGTAAAAAAAAAAAAACCTCTTGTGTTCCCCTCTAAATACCCTTACCGCAAGGAGGCGGGGACTCTGCTGCCTGGTAGTAATGATGGCAACGGGGCAGATAGGAGGGGGATATTGCAATATCCCAATCCGAATTCGAACCTTCCACCCGCCTCTGAATCCGCCCCGAACTCCGAACGGATATATATTTTGGTCCTTCATCCCCACTCCGAACGAGGAACGGAGATCCGATTGGATATCTGAATCTGAATTTGATTTTCTGGGCTACCAAACCGGGTGAATCGGTTTTCTTGGTTTTCTTTGTCTAGACAGTCATTTATCTATATGAATTTTGGTGTGGGTACATTCAAAATTTGTTCTAATTTTGAATTCTTTATCAAATGCAGGGCATCCATTGATCATCAATGGAGGAGTGACTCAATCAATGGCTGATTTGACTTGAAAAATGAGCTTTAAAACTAAAGTGGTCTTTGATGTACATAAACCACCCATGATCTACATAAACCACCCATGAAATGGGGGTTCTTCCTATTAAATATAGAGAGAGAGAAAGTCCAATGAAGCTCTGCACCCATGAGAGATTGAGGTGTTCTCTGTTTTGCCATGTTTCGGAGAAATCTCGAGGAGGGGGTATTATGCTACTGTATATATTCGCGCATCTGTGTGTGTTTGTTTGGGAAAAAATAGAATCAAATGATTCAAATCCTTGTCTTTTTGCATGAGGGAGTGATGTAGTAGAAGTTTTTGTATCAAGTGATCCGAGATTTTGAATAAGATGAGCATGACTCATTTTTTGTTCTTTCAGTGAATCTGCTGGATAGGATTTTTCAGACATTTTTCGGATTCGGGGCGGATCGAATCGGAGGCAGACTAATCTCCGAATCCGATCCGATCTCCGATTTTTTTAAAAAAAATAAATCCGAATCCTCCTCGATATCCGAAAAATCCTATCCATTTGGGACGGATAACGAATCGGATACTGACGGATCGGCCGAGATGACCCTCCCTACCTGGTAGGGGCAGAAGGCACTACCCACACCTCAAAACTATTCTTCTTGTTTTGTTTTGTTTTTTTTGGGATTTGCTGCGCCTCTTTTGTGCTCTCCTTTGTCCAAAAAACAATTCTCATGTGCAAAAATAAAAAATAAAAACGGAATCTCCTCCGTTCCCAATCATAAATATAATTTTTCACAAATTTTTATACTGTTTATATATTAAAAAATATAGTTAAAAAATTAAGTGCCAATCCGTTTGTATCGATACGAATATCTTATTTTTTTGATCATTTTATTTATCCTAAAGAGTCATAATTAAATATATGCTCTTCATTTGGTTCTATAATTCTCTTAGAAGATCTAAAAATTAATTATGACACTTTAGGATAAAATGATCTGAAAAATAAGATTTTCGCATCAATTTAAACTGATTGAAAGTTAGAGCATTTAATTTTTGTTGACAATTGGGATGAGAGAAATGAGTGGATAAATAAATGAAATACAAAAATATGAATATTTAATTGAGTAGAGAATGAAAGAAAATAGCACGATTATGTGTAATTGTGAAAAAATTTGTAGCTTATGTAATTGTGAAAAAATTTGTAGCTAAAGTAGGAAAGTCAACTTAATTTTGAGGTTAAGTTAACCTAAATTTTGATGAGCCTGATATTCATGATCTTAGGGAGGTGACGTGTTACGTCTTTTTTTTTTATTTATCAGAAAAATGGTGGGATGGGGCGACCAGCGTAGCAACCCCCTTGGGCATGATCATAGGGGCCCCCTACCCACTGTGAAATATTTGGTTCGAGCTATAGTTACTGTCCGTGAGGACAAGCCATCACCACAGCACCACCTAGGTACATGATGATAAGGGAACAAGTCCTCCATTCCCTTGCCACTAACAAGACTCGAATCTCAGGTGTTCGGACAAATAAGTCAAAGTGACTTATTTTTTGTCCTTATTCAAATTTTTTTCGTATCACTTGGCTTTTGGAGATTATTGCATCCATATGACAAGAGGAATCTAAAAAGTAAAAAAATTAGACCAAAATCCAATTTTTTTTAATAAAGACAATAAGCCAAGTAATACGAAAAAAAATTTGAATAAGAATAAAAAATAAGCGACTTTTGCTTATTTGTCCCAAATCCCAAGGATCCCATCATTAGTGATGGAGTTGACCCAGATGCAAAATGTTCAAAATCCTGAAAATTAAGATGCAAAATGTTGAAAATTAAAATAAAGAAGAGGACCAGTAGTTTTTGTGCCCATGAGGATTGTTTGTTTGTTTTTTACTATTTTATTGTTATTTTATCCGTAACGCATTTGCATGTATTCCAGAACAGAACGGTTCAAAAAACACCCAAAAAAACACCTAAAAAATATTCAAAATCTCAATTTTATAGTTCTTTATCAAATTTTTATGATCCGAACCATTCAATATGTGCAGAATATGATTTTAAGGGTGCTCGCTAGAAATTAGCAAAAAAAATGACCAAAAAATACTTGATTTGAACAGTTTTTATTTAAATTGTTCAATAAAAAAACAGTTCAAAAATGTTCAGATCAAGCTATTTCCGGTCTTTTTTTTTTACTGATTTCTCACAGGTATCCTTAAATTCACGTTCTGATCATATTGAACGGTTTGAATCATCAAAATCTAATCGGAAATTATGAGATATTTTTTTAGGTGTCCCCGGAACTGCCCTGATCAGTGAATTGGTTTTGTGGATAAAGAAAGCAAAAATAGGCCAAGTGAGTCCAGAACAACACAAGGTACCCGTCTTTTTTTTTGGTCAATCGCAAAATCACAAAAGGCATCCGTCTGATCAGCGAATTGGTCTGATGAGAAAGTTGGTTTTGTGGATAAAGAAAGCAAAAATACGCCGAGTGACTCCATAACAAGAAGACAAGGTACCTGTCTTCTCCCTCCCCTTCTCTCTCTCTCTCTCTCTCTCAGTTTGCAATGCAGAAGCTTCAGCAAAACCATTCTCTTCTTCGAAGCTCAGAGATCAATTCTGGAAATAATTCCAGTCCGAGTTTTTGTCACGGAGGTCCTGAAATACGCCGTGATCATGATGATCGTCAGGGAGATCAACGAATGCGGTAAGATTATTTCTCTCTCTGGTTACTCTGCACTTTACTTGCGTATTGTAATTTGTTACTGTGTGTTATACTGATAAAAACTACTGCGTTACATACTCACATAAGCTTGACAACGATAATATAATTAGGTAGGGATCAACGAGTGATGCCCCGGAATCGGACCCTCTCTGTTTTGACATCACCATATTTCTCTTACTCATCCCCTGTTTTTTTTGTTTCAGCTCATCATTTTGAAGAGAGAGAATCCTATTAAGCCCCCATTTCCTCTCTCTCCTTCCCCTTGTACAATTATTATGTAGTCGTACTATCTTTTTTCTGATCTCTGCTTGTGTTTTTTCTTTTTTTCCTTCTTTTTTTGATGTCGTTTTGGATCTTTTTTCTGTACGCAAAATCTGTACACTTTTTCTGTACCGCTAGACTTACTGTATCTGTATCGGTCACACGGTCATGGTGTATCTGTATCTGTCACATGTAGAGGGTAGACAGGCTTGTACGGGTAATCGGATTTGAAAGCGAGGTCGGGTGTAGCGACGAGTGCAGAGAAAATCAAACCGGAAACTGAGATTAACTTGTTTACGGATAGGGTGCAAACGTGGGGTTTGCACCACCAACATGTGTGGGCCATCAACAATTTATCGCAGTAATTTGAACCATTTATCTTGTAGGGTTCGCAGAGTAATATACATATGCAAATAATTAGCTTGACTCGACATCAATAGGCATATAAAAAATTGAATTTTGGTTTCTAAAATCGAAGGTCTGAATTCTGTCAATAGTTTTTTAAGTTAAAATGATTCAGGTGATCGATTTTATAAATCAAAATTTAATTTTTGATATGCTTATCGATTTCGGGTCAAAGTAAATTTTAGCATACATGCACTATTTTCCAGACCCTACAAAATGAACGGTTCAAATTACTGCAATAATCTGTCGATGAAACCACACATGGCAATGCAAACGCCATGTTTCCACCTCAACCGTAAACAAGTTAATCTCTTTAACTCTTTTAAACATTCACACGGTAACTCCACAGCTTTCCTGTATTAATTTTTGCATTAATGAGTGTCAGCATGATGTAATATGTGAGGCGACACAGGGCTTGAGTGGGGTTTTGGAATTTTCAAACTTCCGTTGACATTCTCCGTTCCTTTCTGAGCACAAAACTCTGAAACTTTATGTGGCACGATGTGCATCTTTGGATTTCGTAGAGCTAATCCTAGTTGCTTACTGGACGAAAATGGACCTTTGAATACTGGATAGGAGCCAAACCCCCTCTCCTTCCACTTAATGCACCCATTATCAAGTTCTTCTAATAAATAATTTGTCATTTCAAAAAAAAAAAACTGGACGGCTGACGAAATAAATCGAAAAAGTACTTATACCCAAATATTTTTTGAAATATCCAATTTTAAGCTCAAAAAAGGCAATTTTTTTTTTACTTTTTATGAAAAGTTAGTTATTTTTCAAAACTATTTGGGTAAAAGTAAAAAAAAAATATTTTTCAGATTCCTCTTATCAAGACGAATCAATAATCTACAAAAGTTTGACGCAAAAGTAACTGACACAATTTTTTTTAATAAGAACAAAAACTCCAAAAAACACTTTTAGTGGAACACCGGCTTATTTTTAGTCCAAGGTCTGATTGTTTGGTGGGTTTGCCCTCCACAATTGATCGACTCTTGAGGTCAGTCTGCAAAAAAAGTTTTTTTTTTTTTTTTTGTAATTGTTTAGTCTCGGCATGATTAGTTTGTCTTTGCCATATCGAGGAAAGAATTATTTGAGGTGCGCAAAAGCGGCCCAAACATCCCTAACTGTCGAAAAATAAAACATGTTTATTTGTGTTAGTTGTTCAAACTGATTACGGTGTTGGGATGAAACATACTCCTAGTCATCCTGAATTCTGAATAAAAAGTTGAGAAAACATAGATCAATCACATACACATGTTTAATTCAACTAATATTTTGCAGGCCAACTTAAAAATTACTCTCTTCGTCCCAATTTAATAGTCCCTCATTCTAAAATTAACAAACGAGATTATTCGTGTGGGACCCAAAAGTGGTCCCGTATGTGCATTTTTGGGGCCTCTATTTTGGGATTTGGAATTTTGCAGAGTTAGTCTGCCATGACCTCCGTTAACATTCTCCGTTCCTTTCTAAGAGCAAAATTGTGATACTTTATGTGGCACGATGTGCATCTTTGGATTTCATAGGGCTAATCCTAGCTGCTTACTGGACATAAATGGACCTTTGAATACTGGATAGGAGCCGAACTCGAGGAGAGGGAAAGGAAAATCAATCAAATGTTCTTAGTTTGTCATTGGCGGGTATTAATTATCAAAACATGTTCTGGGCCGTTATTTTTCAAAAAAAAAAAAAACAAGGGGACAAAGCCCAAACATCCAAGAGGGCCAAAGACCAAACTCCAAAATGGGCCAAGCTTAAACACCTATGAGCCTTAAACGCCTAAATATGAAAATACAGCCCAAAGAAAAACAAAAGGGCAAAATCCAAACACCCAAAAGGACAAGGCCCAAGAGGACCAAGCCCAGTTTGCTTCCAACACGGTCCGATCTATTTCGGATCATTTGTGGGTCTTTTCGTACCCACAAAATGATCGGAACCTTTCATTTTTTAAAAATCGTCGGAAACATTTACCACGTCAAAAATCACATTGATCGAATATCGTTTGATGTGATTTCGAAAAACATCACTAATGCACGCTAAAAACGGTAGAACAACAGTAAATTTTTCTTCCTCCTCCTAGTCGGGTGTAGGGAAAAAAAATGGGGCGCTGCCATTCTAAAGTGATGACCAGGGTACTCGTAAATAGCAACATAACTCTATTTAATGCAGAATTTAACTCCATTATAAACCTCCAGCGTGGCATTAAGCTTGCACCAATAATAGCATCTTCAACCCATCCTCTAAAATACAAAAATAAAGAATGAATGTGATATATTAAAGGGAGATTTTGTAATTTATTTTCTTTTTCACTTTATGAGAGAATATTTGAGGGACCCATGGTACCTTTTAAAGATTTGGTCTCCAAATTTACTTTTGGCCTTTTGGATCTCCAAAAATAGAAATCATACTCCCATTTTGGATACCAAATCTCTAAAAAGTACCATAGGTCCTTTCAAGATTCTCTCATAAAGTGCAAAAAGGAGAATTAAATTACAAATATTCTCATAATATGACATATCCATTTTTTATTTTTGTGTTTTAGAGCTTGGTTGAAGATGCTCTAATACCATCCAAACTCCCAGATGTTAAAGATTGTTTTATGTTTGTTTTTGTTTGTTAATTTTAATTAGAAAAAGTGAAGTAATATGAATCAAATTTGTCAAAAATTCGCTAAAGATAATAATAATTCTAAATATGAACCCAAACTTGGTCATAACTTTTACTTTTCTAGGAAGAATACTAATCTAAAAAATTTGACGCAAAATGATAAAAGAAAAAAAATAGTACTAATCCAAAAAATTACTTTGTCAAACGGGGCTTACTTCTGTTAGTCACATTCTTGTATTTTTTGTTTATCGTCTTTTTAGTTTTTGATTTGAGGAAACTGAATTTAGATTCTGTTCAACTCTTTTTTTCTTCCTATTATTGTTTTTTCATTGTTATGTTTATCGTTTGTGCTTCATTACCGTTTATAAATCGCATTTCTGTTTATCGTCTTTTTAGTTTTTGATTTGAGGAAACTGAATTAGATTCTACTCAACTCTTTTTTTCTTCCTATTATTGTTTTTTCGTTGTTATGTTATCGTTTGTGCTTCACTACCGTTTATAAATCGAATGAAGTATTGAACTACAGGATATAGGGCGCCTCATGGTACACAACTAAAAAAATATGAAAATTTTAGTCCCTTGTTTAAATAACAGTAAGTCTTATACGAAAATGAATGTTCAGGCTTATTCAAAAAATTGTACCGAGAGACACCTATCTCCTTATAAATCATGTTTATATACGTGACAATATATTCTTGTCTTCTTATTTTTCACAAAAGTGAAAATATGTTATTAATCTGACAGACAAAAACGTCTATACATCAGAACGTGTAGAACCCATGGGAGCAAGATGGATGGAAGTCCACATATTAGACAAACCACAAGAAAGGGTCTTCTTAACACAAATATGTGCGGCTCTGTTACAATCTCGTTTTAGAGATCTTGTCCACTTCCTTAAATCTTCCTTCTTTGTTTCTTTCTCTTTGTTTTTTCTTTTTTCTTTGTCTCTGTCTGAGTGTGAAATGTGCTCTCTCCATTTAACTTAGGATCGGTGCTCAACTTTAGTCATATTTGATAGCTTTATGTCTACATAACTTCTTTTTTTTGCTTTTGTTAGTTTTGTGTCAATTTTTTTGAAGGATGAAATTGTGTAATCCATACTGTGTCAATGATGTTCAAAGATAATGTAGTATTCTAAAATTTGATGTAATCTGATCCATTTCTAATAAACTTTTTTCTTTGTGGGTGCTTTGAATATTGGGAAGGCAACCTGAATTGGGAAGGCAGCTAGAACTGTTGGAAAGCCAACCAGAACGGTTGGGAAGGCAACCAGAATTGCCTTGGTCCCCGGAACCTTTGGTGGTCTTTGCCGCTATTGCAGCGCAGTTTGCCCTCGCCGTGGTGATGTTTCAAAATCCAAGTGATAATCCATTTCATTCTCGCCCTGACACCATGACCTTTTTAGTCATAGCGCTCTCAATCTATTGCTTTGTAGCAGCTTGGACTAGACCAATCATATTGGGCGAGAATCAACAACAAATTCTCATGTGGCGTATTCGCTATTATTGCTACCGACTCCGCAACAGTCTCGCTCTGATTTCAGGAGTTGTTTGCCAAGCCTGCATTACGTCTGTCTTCATTCCATACGGACCCAGATGGATTGCCTATGTTGCATGTGCTAGTACTATATGTGTTGGAGTGGCGGTGTGGGACATCTTATGCGTTTTCCGACTAATCAATTTTGCACCATCATATGTTGTGCCTTGTATGAGTCCGATAGGGAGTAGTGGTGGGAGCGAGAAGAATGACGGGGTTTCAGATTGTGGTAACAATGGTAGGAATCGGATTTCCGAGTCGAATGGGTCTCCGGTTTGCTGTTCTTCTTTGTTTTCGGAAAATCAGAGCAATTCCCAGCAAGGTAAAGCCTTCAAAAATTTTGTTTTCTGATTTTGTCTTAGTATTTTCCTTTTTTGCTTCAAGAGATGTTTCCAGTAACCAAACCAAAAAGTTGTGGACCATAACTTTTGGATTTTGTCTTTATTCAATTTTTTTCGTGTTTGTGTTTTACGCGAAACTTTCACGTAATATTGTGTAAAAGTTATTTCTTTATCTATCTCTCTCTATCTATTACCCAAAAAAAACTTCCTCAAGTCTCTAACCGAGCAAGGGCCTAGAGATTTTACCAAATTGGCAAATGGCTCCACCTTGTTGTATATCACAAAACTCTTTTAAAGTGTTCCCATTTTTCAACTTCTCGCTTCACCAGTGCAAGGTCAGATGTCAGATGGGAACGGTATTTTTTGGTAATAGCCTCATCTTTTAGCATTATTTTCCCCAATTTTTGATGTTTTTTTTGTAAAGAGGGAAGTTCAAGCTTGAAGCTTCAGATTATGTGCTAATGCTTTTCAGAAAGTATAGTTCTGCGATGTTGGATTTGTCTCAACATTTGAAGTCGTTAAATATTTATAGCCTCGGATCGATCCATTATCGAATCTGGACTTCCTCTGCTGCTCGTGAATCTTCCTCGCCTGGCCCTAGACTTAAAATTGCCTCCTTTTTAACTCTGCAGGAGGCACCAGCAGCAGTGATACTGGAAGCCATTCAAGTCATTGCAAAGCAGAACAATCCCAGTTGAAACATACATGCGAGCACGGTGTTCCCTCTCACCAAACGGATCACTCCACCAAAGCCAACGGTAAAACAGCGAACACCGGCAACACAGTTTCGCCCCATATCATCCAGTTCAGCCCAAATAAAGGAACCATGTCAAAAGCACACCCAGATCCAGATGAGAAGCCCATTCAATCCCCAAACCCATTGAAGTCAGCCGGAGGTCAGGGGCTCGATACGCCTTCCCTTTCACAAATGCCCTGTGTTTCAACAAGGGCTTCTTACAAGCCGTTTGATCATCCACTGAATGTTTAGGCCTCATGTGCATCACACCCTTTCCGTCCAAGCCCTTTTTCCTTTACATCCACGGGCTTTGAGTATATGAATAGGAATAATCATCCCATGCCGATGAAATATTACATTGTATCTCCCAATTCATGTATAATATTGTACGACAAATACTTTTTGTTAGTGATTTGAGAAATAAATTGACATTGGGCATTTGATGTGTGGTGGAACATGGTTTGAAAACCACCAAATAATATCTTGTAATCATAACTTTTTCTTTCCGTCTATAAAATTGTCACATGTTTACACGTATATTTACCTGCCATACATATACTTTGTTGTTGCCGATCGCTCGTCTCTGTGGTCGTTGCTCGTCACCTCACTGTTTTCCTCACCAATTAAATTTGGGATTACGCGGCAAAAGTAACATTTTATTGAAAGGACTTTTAATTTGGGGCAACATGCTTTAGGATTTTTTATTAAGGTTCGTAATATATATCTTGATTGTTTGAAAAAATTAGGCCTTTATTTCTTTACTTGGTTTTTACCCAATGAATGAAATTTACAATTCAATTTTCCATAGTTTGTGCCTTTGCACTTAATTTCGGTTTTGGCTTAAGGTTACTAGTATAATGTACCCTCAAGTGAGGCAAATCCTGGGTCCGCCACTACTTACACCTAGGGGCGGACTGAGTAAGGGGCACTTGGGGTCACGTGCCCCCACCCCACCCCATCCCATCCCATCCCTTTTTTCTTTTTTTTTTTTAATTTATAGTTTATTTTTTATGCAAAAATCAGTGTTTTTTTTGGCAAAAATGAATGGGAGAACGAGAAACTCACACAGAAAATTCAACAGGGAGAATTCGCTTGACGCTTGATTACTTTGTCGATGCCAATCACTCGTCTCTGTGGTCGCTGCCTATCACCTCTCCGTTTTCCTCACCAATCATCAATTAAATTTGGGGCTACACGGCAAAAGTAACATTTTATTGAAAAGACTTTTAATTTGGGGCTACATAATTTAGGACTTTTTATTCGTTTCTTTTAAGGTTCATTATATATATCTTGATTGTTTGGGAAAATTAGGCCTTCATTTTTTTACTTGGTTTTTACCCAATGAATGAAATTTACAATTCAATTTTCATAGTTTATGCCTTTGCGCTTAATTTCGATTTTTGCTTAAGGTTATTAGTATAATGTGCCCACGTGAGGCAAATCGTGGGTCTGCCACTGCATCCGAGTGCATGGTAGGGGGCACTGATTAATCGCTTGACGGCTGAGATGGAAACTTTTGTTTCTTTCTTAAATTTTTTTTTTTTTTTTTTGTGTGGTGGAAAAAGCATAGCTATTATCAATCAAACAAAGTTTTGGGGTATTTAACCCATACGTTATCTTCTTGTATTTGAAAGAAAATTACAACCGGAGAATAGTACGCAAAAGAACTAAAACCCGACATGTAATGCATAGCCGCTTTTGCAAGCATATACGTACCCACAATGGTTACAACTTACTTGAATCCATGGCCAATCGACACCAAATTGAACCGCTGCAAGAGGAAAGTACAATCAGAGATAAGAGTGCACAAAGAATGCTGATCGGATAAGTTACATTCCCGTAGTGCCCATAATTTCGCCGCAAGTGGAGAGCATGAAAACTTAAGACCTAGCTAGATCTATGACCGTTCCTTCGAGAGCTACCTAACATTAATTTTTCTCCTCGAGTGTGTCATGGACTCATGGGTTACTAAAGATGACGACTTCACATCTCTGTGCACGATAGCAACGTACCAAGCTCTTACCCGGTTTTACCCAATGTCTAGTCCGGTCCGCTTTGGATTGGGTGCCTTTTCAGCAGTTTGTTGTTAGACTATATGGTGTCGTTCGCGTGATTATAGTCGTCAAAAAGTGTTTTTAACGGCTCAAATTTGAAAATATGAACCGTTGAATGGAAACAGTGGCACTGCTACATTCAACTATGTGGGGTCACCAGACCCCATAGTGGGAAAATAATCTACTGCTATTGTACTACTAATTTTGGAGTAGATAGAAAATGACCCTGTTGTGTTTCACCCACGTTGGATAATTTTCATATGGTTTGGAATATTTTTCACGTGATTTTGGGCCTTATTTACATTAGAGATATTCTTTGGCAGAATCTTACTAAAAAAGAATTCATTATGGAATATGACTCCTTTTCTAATTGAAGTTGTTACGGAAAACGAATCACAAGGCAGCCTTGGGCGTCAAGGCTGGGGTTTTTTTTAGAGGTGGCAAACAGGCGAGTCTGGACGGGTTGGAACGGGTCATGGGTCAAATATGGGCGAGTTGAATATAGGTTAAAAAGTAAACGGGTTGAGACGGGTCGGGTCAAAATGGATCAAGCCAAACCCAAACCCGCCCGAACCTATCCGTTTATAAAAGTAAAATTTTATGATTAAAACTCAAAATTTTTTGAATGAAAATGAAGCAATTAGAGGCTAAAAAAAGTTTTAAAAAATTAGGTTTATACTTTTTTTCCATTTCCAAACAGTATCGTAATTTCGACGAGGAGTCAAAGGCAGCATCAGAGAGTTGTCTGGAAGGCGATGACTGCAATAAAAAGAAATTTAAAAATAAAATAGTTTGACCAAAACATAAAAAGATTTATTACAACAAAGTTTAATAAACCCTTTAACTTTTAATAGTAGAAATCACATAAAAAATTAAATGAAAAAAAACAATAGTAGGAGGCTTAAGCAAATTTTAAAAAAAAATGTCCCGTGGAAAGACAAAGATGAATCAGAGCATTTGATCCCAAAAATTGGCCATTAGTTTTTTACAAAAATCATGACCGGAGGAGTGTGCAACAGAGAGGGAGGGAGAGAGAGAGAGAGAGAGAGACAGAGAGAGAGAGAGAAGTGCGAAGCAGGGAAACATTTTCCCAAGTGGGAATTGTGGGTTCTTACTCACGTATTCCTTTAAAAAATGAGTTCAAAAATGAGAAAGGATAGGAAACGAACAGAGACAGACGGGTGAATAGAGGAAGACGGGGGAGAGAGTGCGGGCTGAGAGAGAAAGAAGTGTTGGGTCATTTTTAATTGTAACCCATATATATTGAACCCATTCTCAACACATTTAAACCCATATAAATATGAGTTGAACCCGTATTAACCAATCACACAATATGGGCGGATTGGATTGGGTTATAAGTGAGCAAATTTGGACGTGTTAAGAAATATGGGTTTGGATTAGCACCTCTAGTTTTTCTCTAAGCAAACAAAGGCAGAAATTAATACTCTGTAAATACTGAGGCGTATTTGGATTTTAGGACGTTGTGTGTGAGATATACACAATTAGTGAGAGCAAGAGAGAAAAATATGTTGTGAGAGTGAGGGAAAGATAAAAAAATATTAGTGAACGTGGGTTTGGAGATTAATATTTTTCTATCTCATTGTACTCGATCAATATAGTAGAATTTCTCTTTCGTTTGTGGAGTATGTATTGAGACCAAGCCACGAAAATCTTGTGTTCTTTATTTTTCTTGTGCTTGTTTAATTTTGTGGTGTACTTCTATTGCGGCGAGGTACTAAAAATCCGAACAGACCCCATCAAAATATAGTATTGACACCATAGCTAGGGTGCAAAACACCAGGAAATTTATGCCATAATGAAAACCAACCACCAACTCTCTCTCTCTACAAGTATAACCATACTTGGACTCGAATTACAATCTGATAAATAAATAGGACATTAATTATCAAGTTGTCATTCTACGGATTCTCTGTTTTTTTGTTAGAAATTAAATTTTTTATACCGTCGATGTAAATATTTATTTATTTCAAATCAATTACATTGTGTCACATTGCTATGTTCTATTAATTGAGACCACTGTTTTACAACGTGATACAATATAATTAATTTGAAAAAAACAAATATTTACACCGTCGGTGTAAAGAATTTATTCTCTTTTTGGAATGTATTATTCTATAAGCAATATCTTTTCTCCAAGTTAAAAGTTGTTCTTATGGGTTGAAGTAGTTTTTATGGGGTTTTACTTAAACTTGAGTTCGAATATTGAAATGGTAATGGACGGGCTCTTATATGATCTTTTTAGCATTGTATTTTTTATCTAGGTCAAAAAATATGGATATACAATTATGAAAAGAAGCCGGTCGATCATAATGCAAAATTCATCTTAAACTAAAAGTAAACATTTCAATTTTCAATTTGTAAATGATGCCATACTTATAAAATCCTGGAGTCGCCAGTAAATGAAAAGATGAATGATTACGATAAAACGACAGAGTCCTAATCCAAAATATTTACTTTGTAGAATTTGTCGAGTTGTACAGACACACAACAAATTAACTCTATCAAACATCAACTAATTTTTGAACATAAGTGGCTTGTGCAAAAAAAATTAGATGCATAATATATTATTTGGACCAAGTAGGGGCCCAAAATAGTCCACATTGAACCGGACCGGACGGGACAATGGATAAAGTAGATGGAATTCAAGCTTTTTTTTTTTTTTTGATCCGCAAAAATGCCCAACGGGCTGATGGAATTGAAGCTTGGTCCGACAGGAGCCGAGCACCCGTTCCACGAGTCTGATTAATTAGAGTTGCACTTCCTTGTTATTAATCATGCATGAGTCTATTTTATTACAGTGAGCGTAGGAGGTTCTTTTTACTGTTTGCCCCTTAATTTTTCTTGACTTCCCAAGTCAATTCCCTCACCGCTATTTATATGCTCAATCTCAAAAAATGAACTAATTTTCGAATGTAACGTTTAAGATGTAGTCCAAAATTTATAATGGAAATGCCCCTTAATTTTTCTTGACTTCCCAAGTCAATTCCCTCCCAGCTATTTATATACTCAATCTCAAAAAATGAACTAATTTTCGAAAGTGATGTTTAGGGGGTGTTCCGCTTTTTAAAAAGTAAACTTTTTTTCAAACGGAGGTAATTTTAAACTCAAATATAATGAAAATAAAAAATATTTTTTCAATTTTATTTGCATCGTTTAAAAGATCTTAATGAGATCTATCAAACAAGAACCATATTGATAGAAAAATTATTTGCGTAAACACATGATTTTTGAGCTTGAAATTACCTTCTTTTTCAAAAAGTTTCTTTTTTCCAAAACCGGAACACCAGTCGCTTTTCAACTTGACGAGTATTTTAATGTGAAGTGACGGTTTTTTTCACAAAAAGCCAAAACCGCACAAAACTTAAGTGTTCTGCAAAATTATCATCTCTCCCGGATTCACCCTTATTAATAAATTCTTACTACTGCCGTCTAGATTCTTTATTGTTCTAGATTAGGATATACGGTGGAAAGATGCCTGCGTACGTGACGTTCTATAACTTTAATATGGATCCATAACTTTAATGTGGATCTATAACTTTAATATGGATTCAGTGGGTCCGACCCACCCATCAACATCAACATGGACTTAGTGATTCCGCATTCAAGTAGAGTATAACACATTATTTTGGCCAACAAAGGTGTTGTTCCATTTTCTTTTTAAACCTTTTTTTTTTAAAAAGAATGTAATTTTAAGGTTAAATATAATAAAAATAATTTTTAATTTTTTTACATTGTTTAAAAGATATCAATGAAATCTATCAAATAAAATTCATATTAGTAGGAAAATTATTTACGTAAATATATAATTTTTGAACTTGAAATTGCCTTTCTTTTATAAGAAACCGGAACGGAGCCTTAATATGTACATAGTTCAAAAAATTTAATGAAACGTCCCTTGATTTTTCTTGACTTCCCAAGTCAATTACCTCCCGGCTATTTATATGCTCAATCTCAAAAGATGAACTATTTTTCGAAAGTGATGTTTAATATGAAGTTCAAAATTTATAATGGAAACCTCTCTTGATTTTTCTTGACTTCCCAAGTCAATTCCCTCCCGGCTATTTATATGCTCAATCTCAAAAGATGAACTATTTTTCGAAAGTGATGTTTAATATGAAGTTCAAAATTTGTAATGGAAACCTCTCTTGATTTTTCTTGACTTCCCAAGTCAATTCCCTCACCGCTATTTATATGCTCACGTTGAGCATATAAACTCACCTTCCTGAAATTTCTTGAAGAGGTTTCTACTTATTCCGATTACCCCCCTCCCCCTTCTCTCTCTTTTTTCCTTTCTCCCCTGTTTTTGGCTCACCGGAATCCATGGATACTAAGTTAATCTCCACCGGAGTCCGTTACACCAGTCTCCTGGATAGCTACGTCCGGCCAGAGGCCGACAGACGAAAACTGTTCGAGGTACAGAATTGTGACGACGTTCCCATAATTGATCTAGGCTCTGAAGATAGAACCTCAATTGTCCAGCAAATAGGCAACGCTTGTCTACTCTACGTCTTTTTCCAGGTACTTATTCAACACAAGTATTATTTTTCTCTTATTTTTTTTAATTATCGGTGAAAATCAGCATGGTTAGAATCCGTATTTTAGTTTATTTAATCGACTCTTGACTTTATTGGGTTTTGATCGATGTTCCAATTTGTGAAAACTTCCAGGTGATAAATCACCGGGTGTCGATGGGAGCGGCGGAGAGAATGCAAGAAGTGGCGCATGAGTTTTTCCGGTTAATGGTGGAGGAGAAAATGAAGCTGTACTCCGACGACCCAGCAAAGACCGTGAGGCTGTCAACCAGTTTCAATGTGAAAAAGGAACCGACCAGTTTCAATGTGAAAAAGTACTAATATGAATCAAATTTTTCAAAAATTCGCTAAAGTAATACTCCCTCCGTGTCAAATTGATGGTCCGATTCGGTCTTCAATATAAATTTTAAATTGTTAATATTTTTCAATCTACAATGTCTTTAAAGATTTTAAAAACTTTGTATAATAAAACTAAAGGGGAAAACTACAATATACACATTTTATTTAGGTGTGTATTATATGCACATTTAAAATGTTATGAGTTGTAGAGAAAATGTTACAAACCATATTGTTAAAAAGTTACGAATCGGACAAAGGTTATGAGATACACCAAAATATTATGAATCATAATGAAAATGTTATGAATCGTACTGCTGAAAGGTTATGAATTCTAGAACAAAAGTTACAAAACACACTAAAATGTTATGAATGAACTATAAAATAGATGCATATAGTACACCCTTTTAAGTGATGTGTATTATAGACTTTCCTATAGAACTAATTGAGATCTATTATATAAGATCCATATTTCACATAAAATTCATTATAGATTGAAACATATTAACAATTTAAAAATTGCATTGGAGACCGAACAAGACCATTAATTTGGAACGTAGGGAGTAATAATTCTAAATATGAAGTGACACTTGGCTATAACTACTTTTCTAGGAAGAATACATAATCTAAAAAATTTGACGCAAAACTGATAAAATAAGGGGAGTGATATTGCCACTTCCCTTTTTGTTAACGTCACTCGCTTTTGTGTATTGATTAGATGATTTATTTTGTGAGAGAAGGAGAGTGTCATTAACAAAAAAGAGATAGACAAAATCAATTCCCTAAAAGGAAAAAAATATTACTAATCCAGAAAATTACTTTAGTCAAAGGGGGCCTACTTCTGTTAGTCACATTCTTGTGTTTTCTGTTTATATAGTTTTTGATTTGAGGAAACTGAACTTAGATTCTGCTCGACTCTTTTTTTCTTCCTATTATTATTTTTTCGTTGTTATGTTTATCGTTTGTGCTTCACTACCGTTTATAAATCGGATGAAGGATTGAACTACGGGATATAGGACGCCTCAACGTACTCAACTGAAAAAATATTAAAATTTTTGTCCCTTGTTTAAATAACATTAATTATACGAAAATGAATGTTCAGGCTTATTTATAAAATTGTACCGAGAGACACCTTGTCCTTATAAATCATGTTTGTATACGTGACAATATATTCTTGTCTTCTTATTTTCATAAAAGTGAAAAGATTTTATTAATCTGACAGACAGAAACGACTATAAATCAGAACGCGTAGAACCCATGGGGACAAAATGGAAGTCCACATGTTGGACAAACCACATGAAAGGGTCTTCTTAGCACAAACATGTGCAGCTTTGTTACAATCTCGTTTCAGAGATCTTGTCCACTTCCTTAAATCTTCCTTCTTTGTTTCTCTCTCTTTGTTTTTTGTTTTTTTTTTTCTTTCTTTGCCTCTTAATAGCCTTGTGTGTCTAAGTGTGAAATGTCATATTCGGCTCTTTCGATTTAACTTAGGATAAGCTCAACTTTAGTAGTATGTGACAGCTTTATGTCTACATAACTTCTTTTTTTGCTTTTGTTAGTTTTGTGTCAATTTTTTTGAAAGATGAAATTGTGTAATCCATAGTGTGTCAATGATGTTCAAAGATACTGTAGTATTCTAAAATTTGAAGTAGTCTGATCCATTTCTAATAAACTTTTTTCTCTGTGGGTGCTTTGAATATTGGGAAGGCATCCTGAATTGGGAAGGCAACTAGAACTGTTGGAAAGCCAACTAGAACAGTTGGGAAGGCAACCAGAATTGCCTTGGTCCACGGAAAACCCTTCGGTGGTCTTGGCCACTATTGCAGCGCTAATAGCCCTCGCCGGGGTGAAGTTTCAAAATTCAAGTGATAATCCATTTCATTCTCGCCCTGTCACCATGACCCTTTCAGTCATAGCGCTCTTGATCTATTGCCTCGCAGCAACTTGGACTAGACCAATCATATTGGACGGGAACCAACAACAAATTCTCATGTGGCGTATTCTCAACCACTGCTATCGACTCCTCAATAGTCTCATTCAGATTTCAAGAGTTGTTTGCCCAGCATGCATTGCGTCCCTCTTCATTCCATATGGACCCGGATGGAATGTCTATGTCGCATGTGCTAGCACTTTATGTGGTGGAGTGGCGGTGTGGGCTATCTTATGCAATTTTGCACCATCATGTGTTGTGCGGCTTCTAGAGTGTATGGGTTTGACAGGGAGCAGTGGTGGGAGCGAGAAGAATGACGGAGTTTCAGATTGTGGTAACGATGGTAGGAATCGGATTGCAGAGTCGAATGGGTCTCCGGTTAGCGGTTCTTCTTTGGTTTGGGAAAATCAGAGTAGATCCCAACAAGGTAAAACCTTCAAAATTTTTGTTTTCTGATTTTGTCTTAGTATTTTCCTTTTCTGCTTAAGGAGGTGTTTCCATTAACCTGAATTTTGTCTTTATTCAATTTTTTCCGTGTTTGTTAGTTTTACACGAAACTTTCACATAATATTGTGTAAAAGTTATTTCTTTATCTATCTCTCTCTACTTATTACCCAAAAAAAACTTCCTCCAGTCTCTAGCCGAGCAAGGGCCTAGAGATTTTACCAAATTGGCAAATAGCTCCACCTTGTTGTATATCACAAAACTCTTTTAAAGTGTTCCCATTTTTCAACTTCTCGCTTAACCAGTGCAAGGTCAGATGGGAACAGTATTTTTTGGTAATAGCCTCATCTTTTAACATTATTTTCCCCAATTTTTGATGTTTTTTTTGTAAAGAGGGAAGTTCAAGATTGAAGGTTCAGATTATGTGCTAATGCTTTTCAGAAAGTATAGTTCTGCGATGATTGAAGGTTCAGATTATGTGCTAATGCTTTTCAGAAAGTATAGTTCTGCGATGATGGATTTGTCTCAACATTGGAAGTCGTTAAATATTTATAGCCTCGGATCGATCCATTATCGAATCTGGACTTCCCTTGCTGCTCATGAATCTTCCTCGCTTGGCCCTAGACTTAAAATTGCCTCCTTTATATCTCTGCAGGTGGCACCAGCAGCAGTGATACTGGAAGCCATTCAAGTCATTGCAAAGCAGAACAATCTCAGTCGAAACATACATGCGAGCACGGTGTTCCCTCTCACCAAACGGATCACTCCACTCAAGCCAACGGTAAAACAGCGAACACCGGCAACGCAATTTCGCCCCATATCATCCAGTTCAACCCAAATAAAGGAACCATGTCAAAAGCACACCCAGATCCAGATGAGAAGCCCATTCAATCCCCAAACCCATTGAAGGCAGTCGGAGGTCAGGGGCTTGATACGCCTTCCCTTTCACAAATGCCCTGTGTTTCAACAAGGGCTTCTTACAAGCCGTTTGATCATCCACTAGATGTTTAGGCCTCATTTGCATCACACCCTTTTCATCCAAGCCCTTTTTCCTTTACATCCACGGGCTTTGAGTATATGAATAGGAATAATATATCATCCAATGCAGATGAAATATTACATTGTATCCCAACTCATGTATAATATTGCACGGCACATTACTTTTTGTTAGTGATTTGTTAAACAAATTGACATTTGGCATTTGATGTGTGATGGAACATAATTTGAAAATCACCAAATAATATCTTGTAATCTTGACTTTTTCTTTATGTCTACAAAATTGTCACACGTTTACATGTATATTCACCTTCCCATACATATACGTACACAAATATATGTAACTTATATATAGATAAAACTTTAAATAATTATGTAGTACAGTAACTTTTATTGCGCATTTCCAATTTTGATAAAAAAAAATTACTGAAATTTACTCGACAAGATCTTTCAAACAAGATCTGTTTTGAAAATATTCCCTCCGTCCCAAATTTTTGGTCCTCTACGGCTTTACGTGCAATTTTCAATAGCTTATGTCTCTCAGTGTATATTGTTCAAAATATGCAATATGAATATTGTTTGATAAATTTCAATTATTTCTATAAAACAATGTTTTAAAAAACATAAAAACCAATAAATATTGAGAAATATAGGCAATTGAAAAATTGCACGTAAAACAGTAGAGAGCCAAGAATTTGAGACGGAAGGAGTAAAATTGTGTACATGTAAAAAAAAGTTTTTATACCCGTTAATGAATAATGCCCAGACCTTCTTAGCAATTCACGCTCTCCAAAATGAAAGAATTCATACCTCTTAAATGCAGAATTCATACCGCCTCTGCACGTTTCACTTGTTCGTATTTGCAATGCTGAAGACATTGTGGCGGTGTATGGTAGGAGTGTTCCGGTGTGCAAAGAATCATAGATTGAGTGGCTCTGTTTTCTTGATGCTTGTGTGTGCACTTTTGTGTTATTGTTTTTGGACCTGCTCCGTTGCAGTATCATTGAACCGCTTGTTTGCTTGAATAAAATCCCTTTTAGAATAAGACGGAGATACTTTAACTATAATTGATAGATGATGATGTTTTAAGTAATTAATACTCCTCTGTTCTTTAGTATTAAACATTTTGACAATTGTATCTTAAACAAAAAAATTAGCTTTGGGTTTACTTTACTAGTCTTGTTTTGTTTTCAGAATTCAACCCTCCTTTTTTAAGACAAAACTAATAAGACTTTGGATGCAATGCCTCAAAATAACAAGCCTTAAGGAAATTATGAGTTTTTTTTAGAGATGGAAATGGAGATTTGTGATTGGAGTATGCTTGAATAGTAATGAGCTCTAAATTTACTCTTTGATTTAAAAATAGTATTTTGAGTCTCTAAAATAGAGTTATAGAGGCTCATTGGAGCATCTCCAATCCATCCTCTATTTCTTCATTTCTTCCTCTATTTTGGAGGAAATTCCCACTCCAACCCACCTCTATTTCCTCCTCTGTTTTGGAGGATAAAATTTAATACTCCATATATAGAGGATGGGAAAAAGAGATGGAGGATCCTCCAAAACCAAAATAAAATGCAACAAGTATTAGATTTGCATTGAGATTGGGGATTATTTGGCCTAATAAACCAAATGGATTTTTTTTTGGTCATTATCCAGATTTTTTTTACATTTGTTAGTTTTTCGTTCATTTATTGTGGATTATTGCTTCTTAATGACTAGAGGAATATAAAATTTAAAAAATTACGATTGAAACTTAAAATTTTTAAATAAAGGAAAAAATAAGTAAATAAGCCAATTTTTTTCGTCTTTATTCAAAAAATATTAGGTTTCGATCATAATTTTGTATTTTTTGGATTCCTTTCATTATGATAAAACAATAATTCACTAAAAATTGACAAAACACTAACAAATATAATGCGCTTAGTTAGTAAAAGAGGAACTAAATCAAATCATCACCTCGATCTCATGATGGGCACTTCGACGACGATTACTTAACAACATCTTACACCCATACATATGATTCCACATCCACGAGCCCAATCACACAAGGAAATGGTGAAATATCATCTGAATCATTTTTCTCCAAAATAAAAACAGATACTTAATTATGAGAATTCTAAAGATAAATATTAATTATGATCTTTCAGAATAATATGATCAAAAAATAAGACTTTCGCATCGGTTCAAACAGATTGAAAATTGGAGCACTTAATTTTTTTGAGAAAATTTATATATTAGAAAATATGGTTAAAAAATTAAGTGTTCAATTTTTAATCCGTTTGAACCGATGAGAAGATTTTATTTTTTTGATCATTTTTCAGATCATAATTAATTTTTATTTCTAGAGCTCTCATAATCAAGTATCTACTTTACAGGGTCCCAAAAAAGCTTTACATGGCATTTTCCTTTCAAATTTTTAATTTCCGTTATATATTCGATAAAGTAGATAATAATATGATAATTGAGGGGGTAAAATCGCCAAATTAATAGTTTAGAGACTAAGTTAAAAAATATGTATTGTTTAGGGGTTTAAAAGTTCAAAAACAAAAAAAAATGAACTCTTGTGTACCCCTATACATTCCCTTCCCGCAGGGAGGCGGCCCGGCGGGGGCTCTACCCACACCTAAAAACTACGTAGTTTTTAGGCAAACTATTCTTTTTTTTTTTTTTGGGATCTGCTAGGCTTCTTTTGTGCTCTCCTTTGTCCACAAAAATAATTCTCATGTGCAAAAAAAAAAAAACTGAATCTCCACCGTTCCCAATCATAAATATAGTTCTTCACAAATTTTTATGCGGTTTATATATTAAAAAAAATACAACAACAGAACTCATTTAGTCCCCAATCATTGGAGATATGAACGGGGAGGATTGGAGACAGACCTAACTTTTGACAATATGCACAAAGTGACTGCTTTCAAAATTCCACTGAAATAGTAGCTCCCCTATACTTGTTTTGCTACGAAACTATGCCTCCAAATCAAAGCCGAATGACATCAAAGAGGGCATGTAACGACCCGGATTTTCGACCCAATTTTTTTTAATATAAATTTATATTGTTAAATTCTTAATTCAATATTTAATTAGATTGAATAATTAAAATATATTATTACGTGTACAATTGATATTATATACATTATTGTATAAGATATATATTTATACTTTAGA